>JAULBW010005632.1:54120-125925 GCA_032358265.1 Vaucheria bursata | reverse complement strand
AAACTTTTTGTTGCAATACTCAACTTGAACAACTTGAGGTACTTTATACTCAATTCTATTTAAGTGTTTTACAAAACAGAAGCTTCTCTTGAAAAATGCATACGTGTTTAATGAAGCAAAAAATAAAGTCCTTGAAGTTGAGAATTAAATGTAAAGGTTCTGAATGTGAAGTATTTCAATGCATTGTGAGTTTATAAATATTTATTTTTTGAGCATCCTTCTGTTTTTTTTTCATGCATAATGTAGTGAACTTTTAAGCCTTAAGTATTTTTACAGCAAATGCAAATGTTATATGTTCATGATATTTGTTTATGCTAATTTTTTTTTCAAATAGAAAATGGTTTTTTTCGTTGACTTAATGTTTAGAAAGTTTTTAAGGTGCATATTTGTAACATGACATTAATTCAACATAGGCATCATAGACTTGAGTTTCAATCCATTGAGTGAAAATTGTTCAATGCAAATATTGTTTTTCTTGCTGACATATTATTTGTTCAAACATGATATGTGTAATGTTGTAAATAATTTTGATATCTATTGCTCATTGATTTGTAATGAGTACTGTTCAAGAAGAGGGATTTTTAATAAGATGTTAAAGAATCAAAAGTTGTTTTGTTGGATTTCAAATATTGTGCTAATTGTGTTTCAAGTTTTTTTGTTTAGGATTTATTATTACATGAACATGAATAGAAAATGCAGAAAAAGCTTTAATATATGAGTCACATTCTAATAGTATGCTTGCAATGTTTGCTATTTCACTATATGTTTCAGCTGCAAACAAAATTGAAAACACAGATCAAATAGAGGCCTTTGTCTGCAAATGATCATTTTAAAGCATGACTATTTAGTAGAGCATCAGGTCTTTACTGTCTTAGTATTTCTGCCCAAAAATTTTTCGATTTCAAGGGCCCACTATGGTCAGTTTCTGGTTTCATCTGAGTTTATATATAGTGATTCACAGGTAATTTAAATACAGTTCTGTATTAATTCAATGAGGACAATTCAGCAATGAGTTTTAAATTATATATAGATGACATTGGTTTTATCTTTTTTACTCTCTTGTACCATTTGATACATATAGCTTGTACTAATAAAATTTTGTAAAATACATAATTATTTTTTGCAATTTTCTAAAAATACATTTTTAGCTGAACTCGTTTATTTTATTACATTTAAATCAGTTTTTATAGAATATTTCAACTGGTTTTTCTGGTTTTTATTTAATAGTATTGTATGAAAACTGGTATACAAACTTAATAATGTAAAAACATTGTAGCAATGATTTATAGCTTATATTTCCAGAGTATAGATCAAGTCATTTTATAACAAGTTGTATTTCTCATGTCACAAAGTATATATTCCTGCAACCATGTTGAACTTCAGCTAAAGTATGCATTTCAACTAAGGAGAAACAAAAATTTCTGCAGCACAGTTGGCAAGATTCTTGCTGTTCTCATTTAATTCCTTACAATCTGGAAAATTTTCAGTTAAAGCTTTTGTAACCTGGTCAGCCGTCTCTAGGTGCATTCTGCCAGCAATTTCTTGCAGCTGAAAAAATATAGTAAAAAATATTTACCTAGTTTAATATGTAGTTTTTTGAGATATTCAGAACATTAATGTACCTTTTCTTCAGAAATGCTACTCAAACACTTGAGGCAGTCAATATCTACTAAGCAAAAGGAAAGAGAATCTGAACATCTTTTTTGTATAGTCTCAATTGAAATTGAATCTTGGCTAACTGCCAAATACAGCATTGAAACCAGAAAAACAAAACTAGAGGAAAACATGATGTCCTTTTTTTAGCAAGTAAGATTACTTTATAACGTAGTAAAAATATTTTTAGAAAGACCTACTGGCTTTTTCTGTTGGATGGTCATGTTCTCACTAGTGGAAAGTCATTGTTAAATTTTTCAAGATTCAATTTAAAATCATGGTAATTTGGAAAAGTTCTAAAGTCTATTTTTCTAGGCATGAGCAAAAGCGCACACAGTCTATATCTTACTTTATGTTGCAGGAATCAATACGTGTCCATTTCTATTAGAAAAACTAAGAAAAGCCACTCTTTACACTTATCAAATTTCATTTATAATATGTTTAGCACTTGAAGTAGAGACAAAGGTTCTAAAAACTAAAAATAAGAAAGTTGGATATGCCTAGAATTCTTATAGATCCATTATCTTTGATAAAATTGTTAGCACTTAAAGTTAAAGCACTTCTAAAATGTGATAAACTTCAACAGATTGATATGTTACTTTCTGATTATTCAAATAACTTAATTTCTGGTTGACTATTTGTACTTTTTTCTAGTTTGGATAATTTCATCAAGTCTAAATTTAAAGCTAAAAAAGCACTGACTCACTAGGAGTAATTTTTGTTACTGGAAAGCTTAGCATTATAATTTGCAGTGCTATTATGCTATAATGGTAGCTTAGAAGCTATTTAATTTTCAAACGTATTCATATCAAAGTAATTTAGTGGAAGTAATTCTCTGAGAATCGCTAAATTTATCCACCTCGTTGCTTGACAATACTCTGTCAGTGCACACTTGCCTGAATGATGTAAACTGTAAGATGCAATATAAATTACGTTATGTTTCTGTATGATTATGTAGAGCTGCATAACTAACCTGAAATAAAAGCCTACAATGAATGTACTTTTATATGATATATAGCCATTTATTTATATTTCTTGTACAATTTACATTAGTTTCAATTTAATCTGAGATTTATTTTCAGTTACTGTAAAGGAGGTAGATTGAAACTTTCTCTAGGCACTGGTACAATGAATTGTTTACTGCTAGTCTTCAATAAAGGAATTAAAAAAAATTGAAAAAATTTATCAAGGCTGCAGCATTCAAAACCAAGGAATCACTCTAAAGGCTAACTAAAAGATTGAAATATTTTAAAAAACCTTTACAATAAAAGTTGATAGTCAAAACACATTCTGGTACGTAAAAATTGGTTTGAAAATATAGCAATATTTACTATAAATAAAAGTGCACACTAAACTTCTACTCCAATTTATGCTAAATAAAAAACTCAACAATTGAATAATGAAGAAATGCAGCAATTATTCATGAAGATGTTGAAATTTCGACGAATACTGCTCTAACATACAAATATGCAATGAAATATGTAACATAAAATGCTGCAATTATATTTTTGTAAAAGTTCTAATGAAGGCCAGGAGCCATGGAAGAGTCTTGTACAAACTGTCCTTAATTTTAACTGTTTAGCTTTATTTTCCACCTTTTAACCTTAAAAATCAAAGTTCCCTTTTTGAAGTACAGTGACAAATAAATTTCATGAGTCAGTATTCAAAACTATTAATATATGTTCAGACCTTCACTTTTGTTCTGTCATACTTGGGAACAATATGATGGTAAAATTATACAGTTTCCAAGTTAATTGTTAGTTTAAGGCATACAGTCATGGAATGAGAAAAAATCAATGTTGGTTTGGAATATATAGAAAAGCATAGTGCAATGATAAAACTCAAATTTAGAGTTGATATCTTTCATATCTCAAAAATCAATTTTAAGTTACAATGTTAAATGCCGCATAAAAATGATTTGCATAATTGTCAATTGAGTGGGCAAAACAATTCAAGATGTTTTTTTCTGTATTAGCTAATGTTTTCACTATGCAATCAAAGCTTCAGGCACATGTATGAGTATAATCAATACCATTTTGAATTCATATCATCTACACAAAGAGGAAAATTTCTGCAACACATCTTTGAAGATCATTTACAGCTTTGTTTTGAGAAGAGCACTCAGGAAATTCCTTTTTCAAAGCATCAAGTACTTGAGATAGTGTATCTAACTTTTTATTTCTTATAACCTCTTCAAGCTATCAAGAAAAATTAAATTGCATTTTTATGATAGAAATAGATGATTTATTCAAATAAATTACTCTCAGCATGAAAATACCAAGTAATTGAAAGTACCTTTCCTTCAGTAACACTGCTTAAGCACTGAAGACATGTTAGATCCTGCCCACATGCTGATAGAGGTATGGCACATTTTATTTGAATTGTTTCAATAACTGGTGAATTTTGACCACTGGTAGCGTTTAAAAGTGCAGCAATCAGTGCCCATGTAATGAATATCATTTCAACTTTTAAAATAATTGATAAGATTATATTTTATTTTTATGAATTTAATGCTGACTGGCCTAAAACTGTGATAAGTCACAATAAAAAGCAGTGATAGGCTTTCAATTTTAAATTCGATTTGTTCCGTCTTTTAAGGATTACTGTGCAAAAAACCCTTACTGGCAAGTACTAGTCGCAGTAAAAATTGCTGTCTGTATTTAAAAGATTTCAACTAAAATATGAATTTTTTTACCATGCATTCAAGAGCCAGTTTGGTTGGGCACAATTTTGAAAAATTGCAGCCAAATCAGTACATTTAACATAGTTTAGTTTATGACAAGTAGTACAAAATTGCAAGAAATAAAATACATTCAAAGCTGAAATTATATTTTTGAATTTCAATCCCCACTACTCAGTAGAATCTTTGCATTTTGGTTGAACTTTATATCCTGATTAACTTGAAAGTATAGCTTTACTTATCCAATTATTTCTCAGCACTGAATGTCAAGTGATTCAGCAAAAACATTTGATATACAGCTTATTAGACCATCAAAAGCTTTATTAGAAGTCTCGCAATCTGGGAAAGCCATGATCAAGTATTGTTTGATGCTCACACATGTTTGTTCTTCAGGAGGGTCAGCCTGAAAAGAGTTATGGAAGTTTATAACACTACCGAGTTGGTGACTCACAAGTACTTGCCATCATTACTTTGTAAATAATTAATTCTGGTTAAACTAATTTAGTCATAATCAACTGAATGCAATAACTGCATGTACAAAAATAAACAAGAACCTGTTCAGGACTGCCCATGCATTCAGCACAGCTTGTATCATTCCTGCACAATCTAAATTGCGGACGACACTTTCCTTGCAATGAAAATGAAGAACCTCCAGAGGTTGTTGTATTGCCTGGATTAGATAGGGCTTCTAAGTTTGTTCCTTGCTGTTCTTGACCCAGACCAGAACTGAACCAAGCTAATATAAGCATAACTTTTGCTAGAATGCAAGCAAACATTACCATCTGCATAATTTGAGTTTTTGTAATATTATGTGTTGTAACTATAAATTAGATTGTTCAACTTTAAGTTTATTTTGCATTGTTCTCTTTAAGAATTACATTCTCAACATTTACTTGTTAGAATATTACTTCTTAAATTTTGTTCTCAGAACTTTTTAGCTGACTTTTTAAGTTTTATGATGCGGATTACATGGAAATGTTTTCCACAAAGGGTCGCAGTTCTGGGAAAAGTTGCACGATACAGCTATTTCTTTTTTGTAGTTTATTACAGCATGACCTTTATTTGAAACCATTATCAGAACGAAGTTAAAACTATTCCATTTCAGGCCTTATACTATGACTATTTGGAGTATCTAAAAAGGCACATTTTCACTATTGGCAGAACTTTTTTGTATAATCCAATTCTTAATCTAAACGATCATTGTTTATATTAATAATTGCATATCAGAATCTTGAAAACATATATTTATACATGAACGGGTTCAGCCTAAAAAGAATCACCGATACGTTTGGTATGTCTATTCAATGCAAGTTCATTGATACATTCTAACAGAGGCCAATTTTTCAATGCAAACCATGCAATGTAGTAACTTCAAAGTTTTATTTCTCTACTACCATATGAAAATGTCACTAAATCTTACAGATAATATTTCTCTTTCTAATACTTTTTACACTTTTACTATCGCCATATATTTTATGATGCAGTTTAGTTTTAAGGGCTGAGTAACATAATATTGGCTTCTTTGTCAAATGTACATGAAATAGAAAATAATACCAATAAACTGATCTAGGACCGTCTTTTCAAATCAATAAGAATAGAATAGCTAATTTTTCTCTTTGTCTGCAGCATTGTTGCCCTGGCATCGATGCCTCTGGCACTATTATTTCACATATTTTTAATAAAAGGTTAAAAAACGAAATGCAATATTTTTATGAATCCATGTCTAATTATTCAAAGCTGAATCCCACTAAATAAATTTTTTTGTACTATTTCACCCAGTGAAAATATTCAAAAACAAAGAAACATCAATTTTGATATAATGCATTTTTGCTGCAGTTTCTAGGTAATATTCAATAAATTTATGATGCTAAAATAAATTATTCTTAGATTTTTGTTGGAGTAATAAGAAATGTCGCTGTAATTGATATTGGACTGGATAGGCAGTATTAGTCACATGGCAAGGCCAAAAAATATGCACGTTTATTTATTAAGATAGAAAACAGAGAAAAGTTTAGTATTGATGGCGAGAATAAGTTAAACTAAAGATTGCCCCATAACAATTTCTATGGCTGCACTTCAATTTGTAATAAAAACTAATATGCATTAAGAAAATGAATGTAATTCATACATTGTAGCAATGAAAAAAATCAGCAAAATGTGGCTATTTTTCATTCATTTATCAATCATTCTTTTTTCTGTTCTGTATCCTTTTTCTCATCATCACTGGAAGAGTCACTGGAAGAGTCACTAGATTTTGCGTCATCTTCAGTACTTATTTTAGAGGTGGATTCCACCGAAAGAACTCTTTCCATTAGCGCATTTAACCTTGGAACCATAGCTTGGCTATCATCAAGTAATCCAGCAGTCGAAAGAGCATTATCGAATACCTGACAAATTTTAAGAAAATCAAAATTTATTCTAAATCATTAATGAAAAGTGTAAATATGTAACAACTCTTTCCTAAAATGAAAAATTTGCGCATAATAAGGGGTCCTGCCATTTCCTGAAAGCAAATGTAGGAAACGAAAGGTCACGATTTGTTGGCAACTAATATGTAGCACACATACATACCTGTTCTACGATTAGCTTTGCAATATCTGGCTGAGTGTGTATAATTCGGAACATGCCTAAGATAATAGGATGACGAGGATTTATTTCCAGTTTTTGCTGCGGCAACTGCTGGGGTGTACCCTTATTCTGAAAAACAAAAATTAGAAATAAGAGAAAAAATATCCCAAAAAGCAGCCATATAACCGAAAAAAACCTGCATTTCCAAGTATCTCATCATTCGTCGAACAGATCCACTCTCTTGGCTTGCAATAATTGCTGGACTATCATCAAGACGATTCGTTAGTTTAACCTGGAAAGAAAAAAAATTGTATCATTCTCCAATTCGATATCCATATAAACGATCATATACATCTTAAGTTCTTGTAAGGAGAATAAAATCGATTAATTTAAAGAAGAAAATTACACTCTATGCACCTAAGTGGTTCTAAGAAGTATATCATCAACTGAAGTCATTAAAATATTGAATAAAGCTCCCTAATATATACTATAATTCGTGATAACCATTGAGGACTAGCTACATGTTAAGTCATTCTAAGGATAATATAATTTGCTCAAGTCATGGAAATAACTATTAAGCCATAATTAGCTTTCTGTGCTACAAAAATTACTATTAAGCCAAAACACGCAAAAAAATAAAAATCTAGCTCATTTACAAAATACATTGTGTAAGATTAAATTTAATGGAAGGATATTGCAGTGCATATTGAATATATCACCAATAACTGTTCTATTTTACTAATTCTTCCCATATATATATGACATAAATGCCTACGAAAATGAATGTATAATTAAGAAGAAACAAAAAGTAGCACTTCATGTGTACATAGAGTTAAACGTACCTCTGCTACCTTATCTGGCAATGTATCCATAATAAATTTACATAGCTCTTCAGCATCCGATTCACTCAATTCAACCACCTTAGAAATATTATAGGTGCACATATGTGTCGTATACGTTTTTGAAATTTTTACTGAATCGACATTAAGAAGATCGATTGCTCTAGATCATCAAGATTTTTATCAGAATTGCACATCTGAATGTTGGACACAGAAATCCAAATATTGATACAGATCTAATAGGATGATAAAGCTTTAGTAGTCAATGGATTGCTACTATATTTGACAGTTTGACTTCAGCACGAATATTACTCTAGAACAAATCTATATTTTTACGTCAAATATAGTATAAAAACCAGGGGAAAATATATATAATACAGGATTAAAACTACTTTTCCCCTACCACATTGTATATTATCACTAAGATTCTTTTAGCAGCAATTAAAAATTTTAAATTGGATATTGCAATCCGAAAAGTTGTATAGCATCAGCGTTAAAAAGCTCTGAGTTTTTCTCATCAAGTTTAATCAGCGTTGTACCGTTTAGCATCATTTGCTACACATTATTACATATATTAAAAAGTAAAATATTCAACCTTTACTTCATTATGAACACACACGCACACATATAAATATGCAATACATAAAAACGAACTATAATTATATAATATTTTATGACTCGCAGCTATTATTGCAGATTTTTTTATAGCAAATATATAATTTGTTGCTGACTAAAATTTTTCTATTTACGCAGCAGTTTATTTTGACACTTCTTCTTTTCAATGGACTCATACAAGTAAGAAAAAAATTAGGTACAAGTACTTTGCCGCATACATTCACGTATGCAGGCACTAACCTTTTCTTCTGATTTCTCAGATTCCAATTCTCCCAAATCTACATCACTATTTTCAGCAGATATTATCTGACGTCCACTGTATTCTTTTAGGTTAACCATTACAAAATCATCAATCGTGCTATACACGAAAATCACCTCTCGATTCTTTGCCTTGAATGTCTCAAAATAGGGGCTCTTTTCTGAAACACATACATACAAACATGTGACTAACCTGCCTTAGCAGCCAAGAATGTACGCTAAAGGTAAGATATATAACCACAATCTTGTAGCTTTAGTGCTGGTACATTTTATCATAAGATTACAACGTAGTAAGCAGAAATGTAAGATAATGTTTTACAATGAACATGTACACTCTCATTACCTGCTAAAATTCGATTTGGCGCACATAAGTAGTATATGTCTTTCACATCTGGTGTCATTCTACTGACATATTCGTCTAATGTAACGAGTTCTCCAGGATTGCCTTTACTGGTTTCAAAATAAAGCAGCTTTGCAATTTCAGGCTACGAAAAATAAAAATAGAAACGAGCATATATAAAGGTTCTTATATATCAAGAAAATACTTTATGCACAATGCTAGGTATACATATCGTTCTAGCCAATTCTAAATTTATATATGTATATATATGTTCAATTTATCACCGTCTCGTATATTGTATAATCTATTATACTAGCAAATACTTGAAAATGACCTCATAGAATAAGTTTCCATAATACTATTCAAGCTCATTTTTTTGTACTTCAATATAATTATTACTCAGTCTATTTTTCTTTCTCCCTTTGCTGCTACTCATTTTCGTTAATCTATCATTAAGTATTTTAACACTAAAGACAAATAAAACCTGAGAAATATTTGTCAATAACCAGAAAATATTAAACAAACCTGGTGTTTGAAATCCTGGCATATGCCTTCCTTCAAGAAATGCCCAAACTCAGCATAAAATTCTTTTTTATACTTTTCTGTTTCCTTTCGCTGCATATCTTGTAAGAATCTGAGCACTTTTCTGACCAAAACTTCTCCAATTTTATTCACCAGTGCAGTATCTTGTGGCTTTTCGCGTGATAAACTTAGAGGTAAATCTTCGCTATCAACAACTCTGACATTTATTAAAACAAAAAAGATTGAAATTGCAATAAATAAATGTTATCGATACAGGAATGAAATAAAACTTGAATAGACTAAATATAAACTGATATAATAGTAACTAATCCCAAAAGCACAAAATAATACATAGCATTGAATACTATAAGGCAAAATCCAAAAATCATCAGTCAAATTTGAAACAATTTACATGAAGAGTTTAAAAATGATGAAAAATATCATAATAGAAAATTTTACCCTTTCACGAATCGTAACCACTCCGGCAAAAGCTTTTCACTCTTGTGCTCAATAAGAACCTTTCTAAAATGTGAAAAAAGATATAGAGTAATAAATAAAATACAGAATAAGAACAAGTAAACCTTTATACAATTCACGTGCTTCGTTAATTAACACTGATTTCCTTTAAAACAAAGGAACACAAAATTTTTCACTATGTGGCAAGGCCTACGTATTACAACATTGGTACGAGAATAAAGATATGAATAGAAAAAGAGGAAGACAATAAAAAAATGAATTCGCATGGCTAACAAAAGAATAATTATTCAGAATTTTCACAAACAATTTTTGTCGACTTCAATGTGAATAGAAATAATAATAATGAGTAATTAGAGCAATGCTATTCAAATAAATAAACTGTTATATGACCTGCTATAGAGACTTACGCCCGGCTCCATACGTCCCATGCCAAACTTTTCAGTGTGAAAAGATGGAAGGAAAAGCAAAACCTTAAGATCGATCGGAACATCTGTACGAAAGTGAATCTTTGCGAGAGGCGAATCGTATGCATGCGCTATATACTGTATAGACAAATAAATGTTTTTTTCAATGCTACCCATATCAATTGGAGAACAAGTATGAAGTAAAATTCGGATACAACGATTTAGTTGGGACAACCAAACTCACTCGTTCTGTTGGAAAATCTAAAGCTGAAGCTAGGCCTAAAAAGATTTTTTCATTTCTTAGTAATAAGTGATGATTCAGTACGAGTAAATTTATTATATCCAAAATTTATGGTCTAAATTAAGACCCATAGAGGTAGCTGCTTTTCAATTTATACGTTGCATCAAATTTGTACATTAAGATAATAGCTTTTCAATGATGTCTTCGACAATGAAACTGGAATAAAAAGGTTTCGAATAAGTGGAAATACCCCATACTGTTAATAACTTATCATTCTCATATTTTACAATGAAAAGCAACATCAAAATTTTCATTGCGAAATATGAGCCTATGACACACCACAAGCTCAATGAAAAAGCCATCGCACGAAAGGACAAATTTAGCACGTAGGATTTTGAAATGTAGCTTTTTACTAAAAACATAAGATAGTAATAAGAAATCTATACTTCATATGCAATACTTCATTCCAGCAAAGTAGGAAATTTTTCTAGAAAAAAAATCAGAAAAATTTCAAGAGTTTTCCATGTTAATACAATTAAATTCCTAGTACTTATTTCATGGAAATTCTTCCGTCATTTCAGCATGAGGACAATATTGGGAGAAGCTTAAGAGTTAACATCATAAAAATCTGACATTTTTTGACATCAAAAACCATTATTTTTAACAGACACAAAAATTTGTTTACCTGATAAAATTCCTCATACTTTTTGTCATCTGCCTCTCCTGGGGCCTTCATCCATATAGCTTCTACAGTATTTACTGCCTATTTAAAAAATTATTGTAAAAAATTTAACCCATTATATAAGACCAAATTTCTTCCCTAATTGCATAGTAACACGAATAAAACCAATTAAGCCAGGCTCAAAATATGGGCTGAAATCAATGTTAATTTGTGAAAGAGCTAATCAGGTATACCAAAACCAAGTAGACAAGGGAGACTAATAGTATGCAACAACAGACTTAGAAAGGAAAAAATAGAGCAAAATTACAATAAAAATGTACATCAAACTGTAGCTCAATTGGTACCATTGCGAGGTAAATGAGTTGTTCGTTCGACATCGATGTAAACAAGTATTTACATTAGCAAAAAAAATCGATATAATATAGGGAAATATAGTAATGAAGAAACTACCATAGGCTTAAGATAGTCTCTAGAGCCGATTTCCCATGTGCAACAACGTACATAATACATAAAAATGTCGATTTCACTACGTATGGTGTTTGCATACAATTTTACTAAGCCTAGGAAGAGTATAATTTTAATAAAAAGAACTCAAATAAATACCTGGATATTGTGTTTTTTACTTATTACGAAAAAAATTTTATACTAAAATTATTTATTTTTCAAGAATATATGAAGAATATATATTTTAATTATTTCTCCCTGGTCTTGATTCTTATACATGCCTAAAAACACATAGACTTCAGTTCGGTTTGGGAACAGTTCAGCTCTTATTTTGAATTATCCAGTGAAAACCAACTACAGTTGATTTTCCATTTACTGATAACATCTATTATACCAAAAAATATATTGCATATGATATATACCAGCGGTGGAGAGATAAGCTATCAAATAAGAGATTATATGGTTTAGTGGACCGTCACAGTATATGGAGAATGAACTATATCTTGTTTACTCAAATAAAAAACAACCATGTAATATTCTCTGGGGATTATTACTGTTTTCAAAAGCAACTTTAGTTATTTTTACAGAACACATGAACGGCATATTGGAGCTAAGGCTATAGCAATCCTAAACTAAAATTGAGTCAACTGATATGAGTTCAACATAAAATTTTTCGACAAAACATAAACACCAATATTGTAATTGCACAATCAGATGAATTAAGATAGGTTTGACAGATGTATGCACATGAAGAAAACACTAAAAAAATTTAAACTTACCTTATCATTAAGCTTAATCGGAGCTCCAACAAAATTGCTATATTTTTTAATGATAGCCTCAATTCTGAAAAAAAGTAACACTAAAAAATAATAACACGATACACTGTCAATAATTGAACATTTAGACCAACACTAAAAATGAAATACTAATAGAAAATCCATTGCCTTTGTGGAAGAGTGAATACAACAGTTCATTGTGTTGAATAGTATCATCGTTAAAAAGCTCTAAGTTCTTCTCATCAAGTGTGATCAGTGTTGTACCTTTAAGATCATTTGCTACACAATGGTTCATGAGGTAAAATTTTCAAACTAATAATATATAACTTGAAAAAGTTAATCAGATAACGTAGTAGAACAAGGCTTTTATTATGAGGATATGATCGAAGTAATACAGATACTGCGTCATTGCAACACGTTTTTACAATTATCTGATATAAATTTTTATTCCACGATATATAATAAACTTCTGAACAAAAAGCCATATCATGACAAGATCAGCTTCAGTTTTTCAGATGCAAAAAAATTTATCGGATGTCTTCACGGATTCGATACATCCAAATGACCTTTACTGTACATTTAAAGGCTATTATGTATCTTACTCGAATTTACTTAAAACGATAAGATGGAAGTTATCTCAGACTGCATAAATTAAGCTACATTCTCGTGAGTTAATCTGCTTACTTATTCGATCGAGCATACTCCTCGCAGCCCTCTCGCAAGAATATGTTAATTTTTGTTCCTCGATCAAAACCTGCATCGCTGGGATCAAGATCCGACACAGTATACTGACCACTCCCATCGCTGCTCCACAATGTAGCCAGCCCTCCCTTAGCACTTCGACTAATCACTTCAACTTTAGAAGCCACCATAAATGCCTACAAAAATTTCAAGCTAAAAATAACAATTTGCAGTCAAAGCCAATAAGCCATATTATATTACCAGTAGCATTGAAGTTACAGGCGGGTTACTGCTGAAAAAATGACTGAAAATATATTGAAATCTGACACAATTGCGCACAAATTGAACCAATTACTAGCAAGATTAATAATAGGAGAGACACAGTATTAGTGAGGATTTTCATATTATAAATGAATTAAGCATATTTTGGGGAAAAATAAGAGTATCCATTAATGACAGTCTACATATTTATGTAGGAAAAAAGTATGTAGTGGCCATGTTAAGTAAAGTTTGTCCCATGGAATATATGCATAGGAAATTGTAATTTTACCGAGTAGAAGCCAACTCCAAATTGTCCAATGATATCTTGTACCACATTTCCTCCACCTTTTTCCTTCAACTCTTCTACAAAGGCCTATATTTATAGATAATTCTGATTTTTTATTCCAGATGCATTGTAAATATGTATGAAAAATACACTATTCTTGTTTTTAGTGAAGAAAATCTGCTTTTTCAGATTTAGAAAATAAAACACATTTTCAGCACTAAGTTAGGCACCCGTAGAAACATTTTCAAATATTTTCCTCAAATTTTAGTCTAATATATGTATGTATAGAGATTCTGGACAAATTAAATGGGTGAGTGCCAGGTCTCTCCTCTGTAGAAGAAATTTATGAAATTAGCTTTACTTGTACAATGGATAAAAATTTAAAGTACTCTTTTACCTTTGAACCGCTTCTTGCGATTGTTCCTAGATTGCTTATTAGCTCATCTCGAGTCATTCCAACTCCTGCATCTTGCACCGATATAGTTTTTGCTTTTTCATCCAAAGATATCAAAATCTACAGAAAAATCAAACTTAATCATAAGTCAGAGTATAATTTATTTTCTACAATACGACGACAGTCATTGACAGATATACATAACCTAGAAAAACATTGAGTCTATCATAGCACTATATTGTACAAGCAGTACAGATTTACAAAAACAATGTTAACCTAAATGAAATCAAATATAAACTTCGATATCAGTCAAGTTTTTATAAATTTAGCCTAGTTTAATGAATAATTTCAAAAAGATGGATAATCCAAGCCTCTATTTGAAAACTAGCTTAAAAACAAAACAGAATAACCGTTTTAGCTCTCAACATAGCAGATATTTGATACTTATACGAGGTGATAATATTACGGTAATGTAAAAGTCTTAACTGTGAATAGGATTCTCAACGCACCTCAAAAGGTGTTCCTTCTCCCTCGATCGACTCACCCATTACTTGAAGGTGCCGAAGTTTTTCCATGGCATCGCTAGCATTACTAATGAGCTCTCTCAGGAAAACTTCCTTATCAGTGTAAATTGAGTGTGTCACAATATCAAGTAGCTGTCGTGTTTCAGCCTGAAATTCATGTTTTTCTTCAGTCGATGGAATAACATGAATATCAGCTGATGAAAATCTTTTAGACGTACTATAATTTTGAACAGTAGAAGATGGACATGAACGAGCTGATCCACTTATGACGTCAGCTGTTCTACATTTCAAGACTTGTTTGGGTGAACCAACTTTACACTCTCTAGAAGATAATACTGAAATAGGTCGATGCGCATATTGCTTTAAGAAAGATCGACGTAATGTCACAGAGCAATGGCGATGCATATTTTTTAGGAATGTGGAGTCTGATTAATTAATGTATTATTGTGAATGAATTTTGTGGCTGCCAACCATGTTTTCAATATCACCTAAATACGAACAAATAAGTTTGTAACCAGTTTATTTAGTATGTAATCCTGGTATTGCAGTGCTCAAATTTAAACGGCGTTATATAGACCCACGTTTTCCGCACGCTTAACAGATGATAATAATTTTCCTCTAGCCTTGCATTACAACAATGCCATCAAAGTATAGCCCTGAACAGCGCAAAGCGACAATTGAAAAATTTGAAGCGAATAGGATTCATTCGGAATACACATCACAAGTTGCGGAAAAAATTTATGGACGAAAAACTTTGCTCGATCTTGGACCATCTTCAGGATTTACAATCAACTTTGATCAATTAGATGACGATTCATGGTGGAGACTAAAAAAGTTATCAGATGATTGGGAAAATTTGGCTGCATCACGGATTCAGCTGCAGAAAGAGACTGAAGATGATGAAATGTTTAAAGAAGAAAAGAGAATTGAGCGTGAACGAACTGGAATTAAAGAGGTAAGTGTTTATCGCTTCGCTTCTGACATTTTCGAGTAGAATTATAAAGCATGCATTGACTGTAAGATTATTTGTTCACGGAAAATCAATTGCTTCATAGGCAATCGAGTAAAATTCATAGTAACGAAAAAGATCTGATATATTAATTAATATTGACCTTATATATTTATGTGGAAATTGTAGAGATTTTTCAATTTTTAATGAATAATTTTAAAATTTCGATCGCAACTAATATTAAATTCCAGAGTAAATATCGCCAAAAAAAATTTAATCGTTATTAGCAAGTAATGATGAACACCAAATTTTTTTAATGTAGCTGTTAAAATTCCACAATTACTGTAATTAATTGATTTTTATTTCCCTGTTATCAGGATGATTTCAAGGATAAAATTCAGTTCAGCGATCTCTTTCCGAAAGTCTCAGATCCAGCCGACTTTGAAAATTCTAAAAAGAAGTCCAGTTCTAGTGCAAGTAAATATTCGGATAGCAGCTTCCTGAGTTCGAAAAAGGGTTCAAAAGTTTCGAAAAATGTTCCTCGTAGTGAGTGTTCGGATTCTGCATACGCAAAAAGCTTAAAGTTTACAAGAAAAAAGCATCAAGAAACTATACAAAATAAAAGAGTGGTTTATTATGTGGCCACTCTTAAGAGATTTACCGCCGCTTCAATCTTAACTATCCTGAGAGCAAAATCTAGCAAAGCAAAATCTTCCTGCTTGTTATTGTTCGATTTTGATAGCAGGTATCACCTTCATAGTTTTTGCATGATAACGAAAGTAGCACTGATTGATAGTGGACAAAGCAAAGCTGTTACATCAATCGATTGCATTTGCACATATACTACGTTTTCTCACCTTGCATACATGAGATATATACAAGTTGTGAAAAATATAGGCTATGCAAATAGTAATTCAGCAAGTAAAACGATACCTATGTTGTTCAACCAGATGTAAAGAATCAGTCAATACATGCAAATGTATAAACATTGATACATACCATATTAAGAACTTACTTGTAAAGTTACTCTTTTTAGCATGCAGTGGGTCCCATGCAGCATCTTGTATAATCGACGCGACCCTTCCTTGATTTCTATGGATGCCTCATCTCTGATGATACAGGAATCTGTTGGAAAAGCAAATGCTCGAAATAGACTAGTTAAAATTGAAGATTCTGAACAGGTGATTAAAATTTAATCTGCAATATCTTGTTCTGTTTCAATTGTGAAAGTATTCAAATGCTAAGCTTTCATGTAAAATAATTTCATTGTCCTTAGAAGAACTGAAATACCATCTCACTGTCTAAAAACTGAAGTATTCGAAAAAAATAACACCCCCTTATTGATTATAACTATCCAAATGGTCATGCAATTTATAGAGATGTACACAGAAATGAGTAATGTATTTCAAAGTTCTGGCTGTAAGTATCAAAGAGCTTAAAATCAGATAATAAAATGTTCCTTGATTTCTCATTTAAGAAAGGCTTTTTCATTGTTTATATAATGGTTTTTCTTCTAGTATAAATGGTGCATCATAGACATTTTTGCACATCAAAGGCTAGACTTTTAATAGTTACAATGAATGCTTGCCATATGCATTTATCATATTGTACTAAAATTTCATATTTTAATGCACATTTGATCATAAAAGTTAACAAGTCCAAGTGATTTGTTCTGGGTTAGGATTAAAGTTATTTATTGATAACTATTGTTTTTTAAAATAGTTATAATTTCAAAAGTACAACTTGGCATGCTACGCTTGTCAGTCCAACTAGCTCATACAACGCCTATACAGGACAAATTTCAATACAAGCATTTTTTTCTTTTTTAACCAAATCAGTGAATGCATAGTTCCATTCCTAGTTTACTGTTTGGCATACTAGATTACTCAGTCATTTTAGTACATTCAAAACCTTGCTAAGTTAGATCAAGCATGTCCACTTTTTTAGCAATAATAATTGCTAAAAAATATTAATTACTAGTATACTATTCGTTAAACTAGACTAGTCAGTCGTACTAACACATATAAATTGAGCATCAGTAGCATGATATGTGCTAAATACAACTTCAGAGGTAGGAAGATATTGAAGTTATTCCTTTTTCAGAGAGGAACTGGGGATGCAGGCCTTCTGTTCCACAAAGATGGGGAAATCGAGAGAATTTCGAAGGGTGTTGGACCAACGCAATGTCTTCAGATAATTAAGTTGCTGTTGGGTGAGAATAGCTTTTTTGTAAAGTTTTTTACGTTTTGTTGAATGCTAACTTATAGCTCAAGGATTATTGATTTTGAATATTGTGTCCCAGTTAGTTCAGCATCAGATTTTTAGACATAATGAATTTCAGGTTTTACTGATCGATTCGGAAGTCCCTCCATATTCGTTATATCCGAAGTTTACTGTATTTTAGTTATTACAATGTATTTCTTGAAATGTTCAATAGTTATATGCTTTTAAAATTACAATTCAATCATAGTAGAGAGAGATGGAGAGAAGTGAAGAAAATAAAAAAGTAATATTAAAGATTGAAGTCCGCAATTATATTTTACCTTCAATAATTTTCTCAGAGTATTTCACATAACTCCATTTACAAAAATTACTAGCATACTGGATTTTGCACTGTACTAGATCTTCAAAATAACAAATATATGAGAAAACTGGACAAGACCAGTGCATTTTTCACAATATGCGTACATACAGATATATATTTATATACAAACGTATATATAGAAACATACATGAATTTATACATATTTACTTTGTTAGGTCTTGACAATGCACTTGTCTTTAAAAGCACGCTAAATGGAATCAAAGAAAAATTTCGAAGGTGCTTATTTAATGAATATGTATAAATACATAATTATAGAGCATCGGATAAGTGAAATAAATGTGCTACACACATTATAGCTGTCATATGCATAATTTTTGTTTGTATATACTATATGAACTATATTCATATGGCTTTATATATACAGATATATTCCTCAAAGTTGAATGTTAAGGTTAGTTGCTACTTGCTTATTTCTTAATAATCGATTTTTTCATTTGTTCTAGACCTTTCAACGCATATATGCCGAAAGTTGATTGTGAAATTAGTAGTACTTCGTTTTTTGATGATATTAATATTTACTTGAAATATTTAACTTCATTTTTATTTGCTGATTTAAGCATTTTTTTCCATTTTTCTCTTGCCTTTATCATGTTCAGTCTTTTTATCCAGCAATTTTATTCTCTTCTGAATAGTCAGTTTTCTCTCAGTCAACATTTCAAAAAAGCAAAATCATAAATTTTTGGATGAAAATGTTAGAAAATGTCGGAAAATTATTTTACTTGTTGATTTTCATTGGATAGAGAGAAAAAGTAGTTCTTGAATGTAAAAAATATCATAACTGATGCTCCTTAAATGATTGAATATTTGATTATTCCGGGAAATAACAAACATTCTACTTTACTTTTGGTACAGTAAAAAATATTTCAAAGTTCTTTCATTTTCATAATCTAAATGATGCAAAAAATTGTAGATTATAAATGACTCTTTTTCGAGTATAGATATAGTGGAAAGGAAGTATTTTCATTAAATCAATAATCTGAATAAGTGGTTTTAATCGTTTTGTTTATAGTTTTTGCTAAAAAGTGATGAATAGGTCACATTTCAAACCTTTTTTTATCTTTCAAAATCTATTCTTAAAATGACCATTCAACAAAGATAAACTTGTTATAAGTATAAAAGTCCCCATAATATGTGCTGAAATGATTATTATATTATTCTATTTACTGTAGTTATTTTGATAAAAAATGAAAGCACTAGTTAAAGGAGCTTTATTTTACTTCATTCTATCGAAAAAAGTAATCATAGCGATCAATTTATTATGAAGTTTTACCCGAACACAAAAGAGGATGATTATCTTAAGAATAAATTTTCAAATTTTATGGTGGCTAGTCATCATGAATATAGTTCATTTGTTGTCAGCTCAATTCAATATACAGTTCGGCTCTTACAGTTCATTTTAATGCTCAATTTATTCATGATTCATGTACAAAGCATAGAAAGTGAATATCCAACAAAAGTTACAGCTTTTTAATTGTTTTTTAGTGGTCAATATGGGTCTGCATTGGAGGTAATGAGCGAACTTCGCACAGCCCTATGTGCTCGTAGCAAGGACGATATAGTGGATAGCCTCATCATGATTTCTGTACTTGAGGGGAGGTATGCTGTCGTTTCGTCAAATATTTTAAGAACGTTCAGATTTTGAGTTTAACTAGCTTTTATTTAGAATACTTGATGGTTGATCAGTAGAAGTAGATCAATAGCAGAAAGAGAAAAAACAATAGAGTGATATTATTGATTGAAGTATGTAATTGTACTTCACCATGAGCATGTTCTAGAAACTTATTCTCTACCTATTCAAATAGGGGCTAGTATAATGAATTATACGCCATATGGTCTGCATCAATATAAGCGTGCATTACTAGAAATAGTTAGAAATATAAGTATATACGTCAATAATATGGATGAGAAGTTGAAAAATGTTGTCATATTAGTTAGTAAATAGATTGAATGTATTTAAAAAATAGAAAATGCAATTGTAACAGTAGTTTATTTTTTAATTTCCATTACATGAATACTATATTTTTGCTATTTTTTATATGAGGTGGTTTGAGCTTCTTAATGATATTCATAAAAACTATAATTTGCACAATGAGTCTAATTTTGAGCGAGTGGAAAAAGACTGGAATTTTCATCAAATGCCCTTTCATCTTCAACAGAACGGCAAATCAGGAATGAAGATGGATATTGTGGTGAGTATTATATATTCATATGATTACAAATTGTGTAACCTTTTTTCTTTTCATGTATTCATCAGACTTTTACAGAGATTGGGAGGCACTATTAACAGTTTTTCTACCCCTTTTAGCAATGCTAGATCAATTTATAAATGAACAGTTTTCTAATGCCTCTTAAGATGATGTTCATAATCTACAGAGACTACGACAGCAGGCAGTATTGCTTTAGAAGCATTTATAATAGCTCACAATAATTCATTATGTTAAAACTTTTCGACCAATAAAAAGGGCTCAAGAGATATGGAAGTGTATTACTTCTATTTTTAGTGGAGCACTTTTGTGCTTCAAAACGGGAAAAAACTTAGAAAATAGTATATAAGCATATATATACCCAGTATGCAACACTATAGCTTTGTCAAAATCCTCTTACGATAAACTTTGAACCACAATTCTTTTTGATTGTAAGAAACTGCAACAAAATAATGATACAATAGTAAGGTTCAAAATACAAAAATGTGCGTATGTATTCATATATATATTGGTACACATTTTGTTTGATTTGCGCTTCTACTTATAGAAAGAAGATACTAGAGAATGCAGTCTAAATCTATTTGAAAGAAAATTACCAGATATTTCCAGAAATATGAACCGCTCAGCAAATATGTTTCCTGAAATAAAAGAATTTTCTGATTCTGCTGAAATCATGTCTCTTCAAAAAAATCTTGCGAACGTGCCGCAAACACTAGTCAGTATCAGTAATAATGATGTAAATATATCTGCTGTAAGTGAAATCCTACTAGAAAATTCTGTACAGAAATTTGAAAATTTAATGGATATTGTGGGAGATTCCGGGGATATCAAAGAAAGTTCAAAGGAAAAGACAACAAAACTGGAAGATGAGGGGACCAATTTAAGCAATATGAAAGAAATTTCTGGGATTACTGCAGAAAATTCTGGTGACACTCTAAATATATCAGCAAATAATATCGGTAGGCATAAAATTTCTGTGGTTAAGAATGAGCCTGTTCTGGTGAATCCTTTTGAAGAGTGTATATTCCAGCACGACTTGATTGATATGGGAACCTCTATAAAATCTGAATCATCAAATCAAGACGGTTCTGTTTCAGATCACAGTTCAGCTTCAATTCACGACAGCTCAGAAAATACTAGTAAAACTAAAAAGAAATGGAAATTGCAGAAGAATATTGTCACTGCGCAAAGAACTGGAAGGTTAGCTTGTTTTGCAAATTACTTTTTAAATTGACTTCAACACTAAAGTCTTGAAATATTCGAATAGTACACGGCAAATTCGATTATTTTGTTTGACTTCCTTAGTGTTATACATTACATAACGTTATATTTGAAATGATATTTATTCGATTTTTAGTACAGTGTTTGAGTATGAAATTTTTTTAATATAAAATATATGCTCGAATATGCCACCGAGATGTTGTATTCGGGGAATATATAGCAGTACACATCGATCCAAGTACAATACTCTAATTTGCTATTAATTGGAACTACCATTTGTATGCTTGTATGTATGCTTGTAAAAATATAGATGAGTACACATTTTGAATGTACAAAAGTACAGTAAAGATTGATATAATTTTAGCATAAAACAATCTAATAAATATGTTACGCTCAAAATTGAAAGCAAGCAGAATTTTTTGTTTATTTGTCCCGACAAATTTGTTGTATCCGAAGTTTATCGCATACATGTATTAGTACTACTGTATGTATGTTGCATCATCCTAAAGTTACCTCCATTCTTAGACTTGTATGGGCTCAGCCAGAGTATCAAGTATCTTCATACTGGCCTGCCGAAACTTGCGTGCCAAACAATAAACAAATATCAGAAATCAAATGTATTTATCCTGGGCGATTTATAATGGTTCTTTACTTTGCAGATATTGATGCAGGTAAAAATGTACACCAATCTTTGCACTAATAATACAACTCCTCTTCTGCTGACTCAAATGCAAACATTTGTTAATACAAGATGCACATAGTATAATATATTTATATATATATATATGCATTCTTTAGATTTCACTCATTCAGAAAGAACATAAAAATATTAAAACAATATTTGTACTGGTGTTTTTGAAGACTACTAGTACTGATACACAGCTAGAGATTTTGCTATTATTTTCTAAAAATCTGAAAAATGTAATCTACTCGGGACCTATCATGGCTACCTATGCTTACGAGTTATTAAAAGACCCCTCAATTTTTTAGTTTATTGCACTGGAAAGAATTTAATATAAAATTTTCAAAGAGTTCTTGTTCCACCAATGTCTACGTAAAATCACACACTTTTATTGAAAATCAAGATAGCACGATTTGCTACTACTATTGGTATATAGAAAGGAAATGTAGAATCACAAGAGCAGAAGATTTGGTTGACAACGAAGTAATATTAACCATGAAAATTGATATCCACCTTTAAAGTGGCGAGTCATCATGTTCAAATTCGAAATAATCCAAATAATGTCTTATCAGCTCACAGTTTAGTATACAGTTCGGCTTCCACTGCTCATTATTCAACATGTATATGATTCATGCATATCGCATGTAAAGCAGATATCCAACACGATTCTTCTACATGTCATTGTCTGTAAGTGAAATATTCTAAAAAATACACCTTTTTACTGAAAAATTCTTTTTACTTAGAACTATATATATGCCAATAAGAAGGAGCATAGAAATAAAATATAAAAAATCATGCTAAATCTGTAAACTAACTTGATTTTGGACATAGTAGGCACAGTCTACTGTGGTAGAATCTTTTCTGCGCTCTATCTAAGCAATTTTTGAAGAATTTTTTTAACATTTACAATTTCTTTTATTCAGGAGAATCGGAAACGTGGGATTCTTTGCCGAGCAGAAATATTGATCTTTTTAAGCCTGATGACTATAATCATATGAATATTCTAAATTTAGGAAAATCTAAAGAACACCCAAGTCTCAAATGCTTTTTTCATATGTTGAACAGGCAAGTTTTTATTATTCCATTTTCAAATGCTGCCATATCAAGGATTTTCATTCCTAATGGTGATTTAATAGGCGTAATATTTCGCTCATCCACCTTTCCAATGCCTATTTTATCTTACACAAGCTATGCAAAAAAAATGAAAAATAAAAAATGTGACTTTTTTGCAACATTTTTGATATTGAACTTATGTCAAAATTTGTGGTTTAGAAGATACGAGCAAATTTTCTCAAGATATGTTTAAGTTTGTAGTATTGAAAAATTAACGTTAATAGTAATCATATTTAAACTTAGTTAAGGGTGGAAATTTTTTGACTTTATAGTACATGTGAACTCTTTGATGTTGCTTTTTAACTTTGTATAATAGCTAGTATGTCGATTTATTTTCTGTCTGGTTAGTATTGCTAATGAGTTTGTTCATTGATGTATTTTAATTTAATAGAGCCTTCAACGAACCGAACTAAAGTAATATTTTGAAAGTCCATACTTGCCAAATGTAACAAGTAATCAAAGTAATGGACACTCTCATGAAAATGTAGGTTTTTTTTGCCGATTAGTGCCATTTTAGGAATTACTAATATATTTGACCGAGCTAATATTTTCTGGAAAATGTTTAGAATAGAGCACTGAAAAGAATAATTAAAAAATAACAAATATGTTACAGATTGAAGAGAATTCAATAAGGCAAACAAATTTTGACGAGTTTTGTTTTCAACCACTCATAATGAGATTATTTTTTTCTGAAAGATTGTTTTTGAGAAAAGTACATGAAAGGTTAAAAATTTGAAATAATTTATAGCGCTATTGTACACGTTTACCATTCTTTTTAATACATTCTCGCTAATATTCTTTCCTCAAAATTGTACCTTTTGAAACAATCAATAATAAGATTGTTTTTTTCATTTTAGGGGCAGAGTACTGGGCATGAATATTCCACAGCATCCTCAAGAAACGACGAATAGGCTGAAAAGATTGAAAACCTCTCAATGAGACCGTGTACCTGCCTCTTAAATCAGTTCAATTTTGAACTTTTTTGTATTTTCGTGTTTTTTCCCCTGTTGCAATCATGATATTGAAAGTTTGAAATAGTTCAATGATACATATATATATATATATATATATATATATGTGTTTACATTTGATTTTCAGACAGCGAATGGTATCATCAAGATTGCAATACATGTACAAATAGTCTAATGTAAAATATCCACAGTACAATTGAATCGCTTTACTTGTCCACCTTTCTCTCTGCAGAAATAATGATCAACTTACTCCTGTTTTTCAGCATATCTGTATTTCACGAAACTTCGTTGTGCGTCAACCATGATGGCCATTCGTATTTCAAATCTATGCACCCAATTTCCTTAAATATTTTGATGCAATCTCTCAATTTCAGTCTAATAAAGTAACCATCGCTTACTAACTATTTTATTACAGCATTGGCTTTCAATTCCAAAATGACCTCTCTCAAAATGATGCAATTTATGAGTTATTCAAAGAATAAAGTAGTTTAATATCTTAGTTCGGCCCACAGCTAATGGAGCACTTTAGATTGCCTCTGAATTTCTCGAACAAGTTAATTTTACGCCCTTGAAGCTGCTTATTTTCCCATTTCTGACTGAAAATTTTCAATTAATGATGCCAACCGGTAGTTTCCGCCTGGACAGTGAAAGCAACATCAAAACTCCAACAGTTGGTGGCATTTTGCAATTTGTCCTCTTTTGTTTAGGATGGTAGATTCCAAACAAAATACATGAAATTAATGGTCTTGGTTTCATTTTTTTGTCCTCAAGTAAATTCGACTGAAGTGCAGTTTGCAAATATTAGATATGAATACTAAAGTTTTACAATGTTAAATTATTTTTCTTCAGGTATTGAAACATAAAAGCTTTATATCTGAAAAAAAGATTTGTTGTAACCAAGCTGTTACATTGATTCACAGTGGCAAGTTTAACGAGTACAATTAGTTTTTCAGTTATTTCTACTCACTGATACTTTTTTTGTAAGCCGTAATAACTAGAAGGCAAACGAGACAGTAGCTGGAGTCAAATTTTGAAACTGATAAACTTGCATCATATTTTCTTGGGAGTTTTTCTTAGCAAGTTGTTCTTTTATGCTGATTTAAAGTTGCCACAAGTAACTAAATCAATGTAGCTTGTACGATGCTGAATTTAGACATATTTTTACATTAAAATCTAAATTGGTTCTACACCATCATTTTTACGACAATTCAAAACCAAACTATTGCAACTGGATTTTCAAGTAATGAAATTATTCTGTATCGGACATCAAAAGATATCCTAGGGCAAATTTAACCTTACTATTTTGAGCAACTATTGTATCAGTTCCAAGTATTTGTTAGCTTTAGAAGTTGCATCTGTGGAAATTTCTTTCAATGATTCAATCTTGATATCAACAACTAGAAAAATGATCCACCTTTACACCTTACAACAGTTGTCAAATCCAATAGACACAACGTTTTTTTGTTTTTTTATAGTCACTATTGCAGATTTCAATTGATTCTCAACTTTTTTCCCAACACCTTAACATATATCCTCCACCAGTGATAAACTTGTGATTAGTTAGTTTGCATCCAAGTTTGGTTGATATATTTTCTTCTAAATTTTGACTTATTCAGACCTCAATGTATAGGCTATAGCTTGTATGAAATGAATTCTTAGTAAATTGCTGGGACAAGTATACTCTCATGGTGTATCTTTTAATTTCAAACTTGTCCTCTTGAGGATTTTTTTTCAAAGTAAATCATTTTAAAGGCAGAAATACAGGAGTATTGCTTCGCTTTATTTTTTGCTTGCACGTTCTGGCAAACAAAACTTAAAAGAATAAAATGGAATATTACAATTGATAATATAAAAATTGAACTATAAGAAAAGTAAATAACAATTACTATCCTATACCATTCTGCTTTTACTTGGATCTTCCATAATTAAAATATTTTATTAAACTTTTGCCTACCTATTTTAGCATAAAAAAACTAATATATAAATCATGATATTTGAACAAATTAATTTTGGAGCCTGCCTCTCATGAAACACTATTTTTACAAATTCATACTTTTATTTTGCAAATTTTTTCAATTTCTTTTTCAGCTCATATATCTAACAATTTGTGGCATTTGCTACAAGTTTGTATTTTTTATGCAGAATTTAAAAAAAAGGGAACCAAACCCATGGCCAAAATCGTGTCTCACTTATGTCGGCAAAAAATACTTTAAGCAAAAGTGAGCAAGTAGAAAACAACTGAAAACATGAAAAAATTTAAATGATGTAGCATCACAACTACAAGCAAGCTAATAATATCACTAGTATTCAATAATACTTTACCACCGAATTGGGTCCCAATTCGGGACACTAACGACACCAATTCTGCATGAAAAATTCTCGAATATGCAGAGTATAATGCCATAAAAAATTGATTGATTTGATAGATTTTACAAGGTGAGATGTTTTTATTGATACATTATTGCACCAAAAGAGTGTAATATACAAAAACTATAAATCACATCTCCAGCGATTACCTTTTATCATGCAGATATTCTTTTCACCAAATAGGAATCCATAAAGATCAAAAAATTGTTTCTACTTCATTTCGATGCCATTTTCTTCAAAGTCTTCCATTTTTTCGAACCCCAAGAGGGTCTTATCTGTACACGAGACAGTTCTTAGTTGATTCGATTCTCCAATGATCTGTTAGAAAGTGCAAAAAATCTTAAAAACCATAATTATTTATTGGTTTAATTATTCCCACTACATGCCTTTTTCGGTAAAAGAATGCGATTTCCACGATAAATCGTGACCTTTCATATAAAATATGTCTTTCGTGCCCTGCTTTTGCCTTAGGAAAATATTAGGGCCTTTAACATATACATTAAACTTTAAATAATGAATCTCTGAAGACCACCGAATTATTTATACCCGAAAATCTAAAGCAAAAAAATCAAATACGAACCTTTCCACTCCTAACCAGCTGTTTAAACTCCTGGCCCACAACTAAGCTCAATCCTAGCAGAGCTAAGCTCACGATGAATATTGTAAAACTGTCAAGCAATGGACCAAATTGATTTGAAAAAATTATTGTCAATATTATATGCATATAAAAAATTTGACTTTTTTTCAGAAAAAAATGTCGATATTTTTGTAAAAAAGAAAGACAAATTTTACATTCACGAGCTTTTTTCTTCTCGTTATTTATTCTTTTATATTATTTGCTTGTTATTTGTACATACTGGTGTACCGACCTATTCCTGCATCGTGCAAGTTTGCATCGAAGAGGGTATAACAAAACACACATTTGAAAACAATTCAGTAAGTAACCCACTATATTTTCCAAAATTTATTTGCATGTCTACTGATCAAAATGCGCACAAAATTTATTTTCTGTAAACACATACGTATACTGGATTGTACTTCTGCATCCAGTATAGTATGCAATCCAGTGAACTTGTAGTTATTGACAATATAGTTGCAGAATATGTTCACAAAAGATATTTCGTAGATAATTGTGCACTTGGAGATTTCTATTATAACTCTAACTTCAATTATCTATTTTCTACTTCTGAATCATTTATTGCCATACATTCAAATATACCTAAATAGACAAGTAAGACGTACCTACCATAAGTAACAAGAGCATCGTGGTTGCCATCTGAACTACCCGTAATTAGAGATCCAATACCCTTCGCACAGCGAGAACCGAACACATCAATCCAAGCCTTGGATTTGAACTAGCACAGAGTAAAATCAATAAGCAAAGAAAAAAGATCATTCGATTAGTAAATGTATGAATGTCTCTAGTACATCATAACAAAATAATACATAAATTGTCTCTCGAACATTTAAAATTTAAAAATAAATTACTTGAGCAATATTAAAAAATTAAATTCTAAAAATTGAAAATACATATAACGTGGGTACAAAATCTCTCGGATCACCGAATGAATTTGTATCATCCAAAAATCTGACACTGAACGTAGCACGATACGATTTTTTTCGTTTGCTATAAGTGAAAATTTTGAAATATAAATTCGTTATATCTAAAGTTTACTATATATTTAAGTACCTTAATTGAATCGCTTGTGACCATGTAAAGCATCTCCTTACAAGGCTCATTTAGTGCATAAGTAAGACCTTTTAGAGCACTTACGGCAACAAAGAGTACCCACAGGCTAGGATGAAAATAACTCACCTTGCTCACAAAAATATACATTTCAATAGTTTATTGTTAAACTGCTGAATTTCTTAAGAAAAATTCTACTTGAAATCATTCTTATAATTATATATTGTTCAATATTTTATTCTAATTCCCTTTACATCTGCCAGGATGCATTAAATGTAAACAAACCGAAAATATATTTCAGAAAGTTAATTTTTTATTTCTAGGAATATAGACTATAAATGGCTTAACTTGGATTGTTCCGAATATTAAAGATCAGATGTAGCAAATATTACAAAATTCAACGCAATAAGGAATCCTGCTCATACGTAAACAAACATATTTATATATATATATATAAATATTTATCGAGTTTGATAAGTAGGAATCGATTTCGAGCACTCATTTCTCTACACAAGCTTGAATTATGACCATTTAAGTCTAATTCTTCATAACTCTATAGGCGATACTCCTGAGTAACTGATGATTTAAATATCTTTAAGAAACAAATTTTAGATGAGTCAATAAATAATATTTGATAGAAGTACAAATTGATGTTAACTTGTAAAATAAATACAAAATATGTTAAACTAACCACTATAGCCAAAACCAATAACGCAGGGAAAACTGTCAATGTGAAAGGTAACCCTACAAGAAAAAAAAGTTTTTATAAGTGCAAGCTTCTCATTCGACAAAAAATAATATATTTCATCCGAATAGAACACCTTGGTGATATATTCGAGCAAAACATATCGGACAAAGTAAATTGCATTGGAGTAAAAAGAGAAAAGAATGATTACATTTTAGGATATAGTGCAGTAATTTACTTTTAAAAGCTCACCAAGTTTACGAACAATTAGACTAGTTCCCAACAAGCTTAGTAGCAGAGATAGACCATTTGTTACCTGCCCAAACCTCCCCATGAGTACTGCAAAGCCAGCTGAGGTACTGTCCTTGATTCCCGTACCAGAGCTAGATGCCTCAAAATCTAAATTTTACAAAAAAATGCAAAAATCAATTTGTTCATCCTAAATAACCCTCTCATCCTTCCTATCCCTCAAACATAACCCCCAACTTTGACCGAATTCTACTGAGTTGACAAATAACTCGTAGATAGATAAAAAATACCTGAAATTACCACTTTCTCTTCCTTCTCCCCAAATATAGCCCCCAGGCATTGGCTAAACTTTATAGTTTACTAAAAAAATTCAAGGGCAAGTTTAAGTACTCTAAATTACCTCACCCCTTATCCTTCATCCTAAGCATAATCTCTAAAATTTACTGAAACATTCGCATCAGCTTGTGTGCTAATTAACTTAAAAAGTATGTTCTGAAAGATTAGAGCACCTTGAAATCCCCCCCCCCTCGAACATAACTCTTAAAATGAACTGAAATGTTCATATCAGGTGATTCCATATTTACGGCAATGGCAAGAACAAGCGAGAGGACACAGTGAGTAATCGGAAATGCTATTTATTTAACATGCTGCAAGTTTCAAAATGTTTACTCTTACAGAAGATAAGTTTATATATGTATATATTAGTTTATACTGATGCAGATCAGTCTAGTATTAAAAATAGTATGCTAGTAATTTATACTGGTGGTTTTGGAATAGATGCATCCAGTATTGAACTGTGGTATCGGATCACTCCAGCTGTATATATGTCACAGTTAAAGTAGATTGCGTCTCTTGAAGCCTCCCTCTTTGTTGTCACCACATGCCGTGTCTTCTTGTAATATATTAGATATGTCGAATCAAAATGACATCCAGTTATAATACAACTAATGGAAATTTCCTTTGTATGCAAAGTACAATAGCAAAATATCCCCCCTACCTCCCCCGAAAAGTTCTGCAGTTAGTGCTGCTGCCCTGAACTTGGCCACCCCCATGACCTTCATCTGGTAGTCCAACACTGTAAGAGCAATTTCATATAGACAGCTGATCCCTAAAATCATGGTCACAAAACGATACCTGGCAAAATGTATGGAAATATGTGCATTAATATATTTGTTCAGCAATCTTTCATTCATAAACACTATGAAGTGAATGCCCTCGAATGAAAAGCCGTATATGCCTGGATAAACAAAAATAAAGTATACATTTGCTAATCCAATGAGCATTGTATGCACAGCACGTCGCACAATTGATTTTGACTGCCAGCTTGAGAAAATGTGAAAAAAATTTAAAAATTTAAAAAATTTAGCAAATATTGGACATAACTTATCAAAATTTTGAATCGAATATATTTGTTAACACTATGTTTCCATATTATTCATAAGTTAACTACATTTTACGACTATATTCATCATGCTATTCTAGCTACAGTATGTAATATTACTGTTAAGTATTAAATATGTTATACGCTGGTGAATCGAAATGATTCAACTGCAAACGAAACTTCATATTTTCATTTTACTAGCAAAAAGCTATTGTTCATGTAAACATAGTAACATGGTATGTTAGCATTGTTAACCTAAATGTTAGCCGCAATCCATCCAGTGCTCCACTTAATTCAAACTTTTTATCTTTAAATTCTTCAATAGAGGCATCTTCCTTAAGAGCATCTTTGGCTTCCCTTGATACTTCTCTGCAGCGAAAGAAGCAATACTCATGTCAGTAATCATAAACAAACAGGGTCACAAGTAGGTTATTAGGGTCTATTGAATAGTGATCTGAGTAGCATAGTACCGCATGCAATAAACTTTGGATATAACAAATTGGTTGGGACTACAGAATCAATTCGCCATACCTGAAATTCTCTATATCCGATGATCTTTACTTGGCACAATATGAATATTTCGCTATTTATTGTAAGCAAAAAAATTTCTAAGCAAATTTGTTTCGTAGTATATGAAACACCCAACAAAAGTTTTAAACCTAGATCTACCAAGAAAATTCGAGGCAGCATAGCATGCTCATAACTTATTATAATTCATAGCGTATGAATGGAACAAAGATACAGATTTGTACTCTAACAAGCAATTGTTCTTGAACCTTATGCCATAACTGTATACAAAATACTTACTAATATACTATACTAGTCTTCTTGAATAGAAGCAAATGCATAGTAACTAGACATTACTAGTGCAGTAAAAATATGAAGTAAGGCACTAAACGCTATACGTCATTTTCACATTTCAGAAACTATTCTGATATTGATAGTAATTTTTTTCTATCAACATTAATGAACTCATTATAAGCTGAAAAGCATATTTTGTCCATTCCAATCTTTTTTCGCTGGAGATTTATGCATTATTCTTATAACTGATTGCTAATTCCACCATACATTCAACGGTAGTGAAATGTCGCACAGAATCGATGATTGCAGATACAACTTTTTTCAATTTTTCTAAAAATTAAATTTTTGATACGGCCATAATTGTGTAATTCTATCATAAACAAAAAATAGCTATAGTATATGCAATAAACTTTGAATACAATGGATCAGATCTTTTCCATTATAATCTGAAGTTTACTAGAAATTAGTTAAATTCAAAGTTCACTATGTATAAATATATATATATATAAATTGATATAATAATAGCATACATATGAATTTACCTGGGTAAATGATCGCCATAAAGCTTTCCATACAAAAATACCATTATTGCAGTCAATAGAGGGGATAGCGCACCGACTAGAAAAAGCTTATTTAAGGGCACTTTTGGTCCAGCTAGGGTTGCAGCTGTTGATCCTAATATAGCACCCACCTTATAAAGCAGGTGTAAAGACGATGATTTTTGAACTGTAAAGGAACTGTTTTCCCATGGTAACCGGTATTGAACTGTGAGGTGATTTTTGAATGGATGTATTACCCTAAGTAGAAACTAGCTTTGATACCAAAAATACTTAACCAAATTGTAAATATATATATATGTGTACATTAAATATCAGATATAGCAAATTTGCTATATCTAATATTCATTTATAACGAATTAACCAAAATTGCATCGTACCAAGTTGTACATTAGATTTTCGGATAAAACAAATTAAGTTGATGGTCCAGGAAAATTTGTTTAATCCGTAGTTTATTGTATATATGTATGGCTGTATGTACACTTTCATAGAATAGAAAAATTCTTAACGCAATTTTCGGTAATATTTGCAAGCAAAAACTTTTATCATATAAAAAACGAAAAAATAGAGCAATATTTATGCCATATATATATATCAGTACAAATACAGAAAAATCTATACATATATATATATATATCACATAGCAACCTGAGCTCCAGCAATAATGAGTCCATAGGAGGCCTTTGCCTCCTCCAAATTTCCTGCAGAATTGACAAATGCCCAAAAAAGGGCCACAAATAAGGACCCATAGCTCTCAATGACCACATAACTAGTCCAACCAGCCCCCCTTGCAAGTGTCGAGTCGGAACTCATATTTGATTCGTTTTCCAATTTTTCCAAAATTTTAGACAAAATGAACAAAAGTGAAGTATAGATGAAGCCCAGGATGTAGAAGAGAACAGGTTTTCGGACAGTATCGACTAGTTTACTGTAGAATACTACGAGTAGTAATGTAATAGCTACAGAGAGAAGTTTTGCCTTGGGTTGATATTCTAGACCTAGTATTCGCTCAATTATTGCATCCTTAAGGCTATCCAATAACCAGAACCCACCTATTAAAGTAACAGCATAAAGTATACAATAAAGGAATTGGCAAAGGAATAAGAAGAACAAAGGATAAGTTTCATTCCACATTCAGGTAATAGTATTATTAACAGACTATATAATATATTAACAACTACTTTGCATACTAAATGGAATGCAGCGTTCTAGAATCATCCTATTGCCATTCTAGAATAAAATTCATGAAGTACAGATGCTTCAGATATAATGAATTTGTTGGGACCACCGGAATAATTCCTTATTTTCTAAATTTATGCGTTCATTATAAGTGAAAATTTTTTAGAGTTCGCTGTATCCAAAAAGTTTATTCTAGGTATAAAGATTTTCATAATTAACTTTGCATCGAATCTGAGCAGTGCTTTTCTTATTGCTGCAGCTCTATCTTGTACATTATCACTATCTCGCTCTCACTAACATTGTGACAAATATTAAAAAACTTCACTATTAGACCATAGGCACTAAAACATTTTTGTAAACTTCAGAAAAAATGATGAATCTCATTGCAACACAATTTTAAAATTCCAGTGGTAACAATACAGCGATTCAATGTAAAAACTATTTTTTCATGCTATTTGACTATGAACACATTTTCGCTTCCACTACTGCCTAGCTTCTAATGTAGTAGATATAATACATAGTCTTTTTTTTAAAAGCACGAGTTATTTAAAATTCTACTAAAAATAAATTCAAATTGGGAAAAATTTTCATATTTCTTTTACCTCTTACTTGTTTGACATTCTTGGCAAAAAACAGTTTTTACTGGAAAATCTAATCATATTTGTAAAATTTGTGGAATTTTACAAATTTAATAGCGAAATTTTAGTAACAAATTTATTTATCATTATGCATATATGACATCGATGTACATGTACTAATGATACGTTAAACCTTACTTGGATAATAAAGCCATTGTATTATTAAGCGATTGCCCATATTAAAACGAGGTAAATTTTACACTATCATCGCAACAATTCAGCAGTATTCTTAGCATTAAAATTCAATTTAGAACGTTGTCTACCTATTATAAAAGAGAGCGTGAGGCTTAGCAATCCCACCCTAGGCAAATCTTTTGCCGGAAGCTTTCCATATAAAGTTCGAAGTATCCCATAAGATTCACTGCCATGACCATCTCGTAAATATTCTTCTAACGGTTCTCTATTTTGGACTATGTCGCCATCGGTTCCAAGCAGCGCTTGAAGTTGCTCAACGTCATTATCAACTTCATCTCGAAAAGTTGGACCTCCAGCCGCATCGCCCATGAATTAGTGGTAGCTAGGTTTTCGTGATGAAAAATTCAAATACTAGCAAAAATGTCTTTTGAACTGTCACGCTAGAGAAACGATTGTTTTGATTCGCTACTATTTTATCATAACAAAATATGATTCGTCGCTCTAATCTTTTATTTTAAAGTTAACTTGAGAAGTTCTGGCAGGGCGTTCATGCTGAAGTTAATAGCATTCGGGGCAGTGCTAATAAATAACTATCTCAATCATGAAAGTGGTCAGTGCCGATCAGGATGTACTGCTATGGCATTTGCCAATAGCGCCGTTAATCGAATCAATTCACAAAGACCCAGGAAGAAGAAAAGAAAAAGTGTGATAACATCAAAAGATATTGAAATAAATGGAAGAATGGGGATAAGAGTCACTAACTCTGACAATGGACCACCTGAAAGTGTGTGTATAACCTAAATTATTCTGTTGAGTATGATTATTTCATTTCGTATAAAGGATAATTGCGCGGAAAATCCACCAAAATTTCGATAATATTTATCTATATCAGCGTTGCCTAGTCAATAATTTCACTTGTGGAATTTAGATTTCACGTTTAATGATCGTGGCAGTTTCATGGTATTGCAATTTTATATTTGTCAACAATGCTTTCATTACTCACGATTTTCAATTTTTGCACTATATCTGCGCAAAATCTAAATTACATCATATATGCATGTTATACAATTTTAAAGGCACTAAGAATAGAGTCTAAAAATGCTGAAAATGTATCAACAATATTTTCTCTCAGCCTTTAAAGTCAATGACCATTTGAAAATTCTCAAATTTTTCAAGTATATGATTATAGAGATTCGGAGAAGACCAATTGTTCCCTAACATCTCCCCATAAAATGCAGTTATTCAGTTTGATCCACAAATCAAATGAAAGATACAATTTTGAAAATTTGATTTATCGAATTGGTCAATTAAAATTAATTCTATAGTCTATATGCATATTTACATTATTAGTGTTTCTTCGTTGGACACATAATTTAGGGATAGCCATTTGGCGTTGCATTACTTTTTGAAAGAAATTTTTCATCTGTGGATAGTGCCACAGATGGAAGGGACACTTCACTGAATATTTTTGTTGAAATTAGCCTCTATTTAAGGGGGGGGATGTAGTTAAGCTCTTTTCAGAGTTCAAGTTGTTAAAACATGTTATTTTGCATGACATACCTCTCTTTTTATTCTTATTTTCAAAGGAAATTCTTATCTTGAATGCTAAAACTGTAAACTTCCAAAATTGTATTTCTGTTTTTCAAAGAAAATGGTTGATTGAAAAATATACTCTATTACATGATTTCCAACATTGTGAGATTTAGATGTTTCTTCTATTATGCATTAATTAGAAGAATCACGTAAAAGTAGGCTAAATTCTTGTGTTGAACCTTACAATGTTGCCTGGTTTGTTTCTCAGTTCTATATGTTTATTTACAAATTTTTACTTCTCTTCTTACTGTCAGTAAAACTGGAAAATTCAAGGGCAAATCTTAGTTTATTGAGATGTGATGCCTACCATTGCGAACGTGAGAATGTCAAAGATGGGATGATAACATTTAAAAATCCTGCGACCAATCAAGTCATGCTAGTATGGGAAGAACGGCCTCGTCGAGTATTAGTTTTGTTAAAGGTGAGATTTTAGTTATAATCTCTGAGGCAGCATCATTCAGCTCAGGAACTTAGAAATCTTATGCAGCAAACTTTGGGTATAACAATTCGGTTAGGGCTATTAATTAGTTCGTTATTCAGAAATTCTTTATAGTGAAGAATCTGAAGCGCAACTCGGTACAATACAGCTTTTTCGTTTATTCATAAATATTGAAAAAAATTTATGAATTTGTAGCATCCGAAATGTACCCTGCGATTTATTTTTTAGATATTAGACTTTTTTGAATTCTTTCTGAACTGTGAAATATCCTACAACCTGTTCATGCTTTTTTATCTGTCTATCATCGATTCTTTAACTGTTTATGATTTTTTCCCTGTTTATGGAACTGTAAATGATCATTACTACATTCATGAAGTATTTTTTATTTTATTGACTGATAAATGATTGTTACTATATTCATAAACTAGGACTTGTTTTTGAACTGTTTATGAACTGTTGCCTGTATAATGTATTGGACCATTCATGACCTGTTACTGGTTCATGAATTGATAAATATTCATTTTCACATTCAAGAACTTTTAATTCTTAATGAACTGTATCTGAACTGTTACCTTTTTAATGAACCATATCAAATTTATGTGCTATTATATATTTTTTGCAATAATTAACTTTATACAAATTTAACATTCACCTATTTTTCAAATCTATTTCATTTTGGTATTCAGCCAGACAATGATTTGATTCCGGGAGCAATAGAAGTAATTGAGTTTCTACAAAACGCCATGAAACTTGAAGTTTTTGTGGAAAAAAATTTTTTTGAGCCACTAAAGGAGTCCATTTTAGCTAAAGCAGCCATAGATCATGAAACGATAGGCAAAAACGACAATTCGAAAAAGCTTAGAATTTTTCAACCGCATAAAGAATCAAGGTAATATATTCATATACATTCATAAAATAAATTTCGGATATAATGAATTTGTTGGGACCACCAATGCAATTTATTATATCTCTTGAAATATAGTATTCACTACCTTTGACATTTGAATCGCACAATGATTTGTGCCGTATGAATCATATGGAATCATGATTCGCCATACAATGATGACTCGCCTCAATAGATTTTATATTTTCATATCACACTTTAATAATACTCTCTCGTTTTTTCTCTTTCTTTCTATCGTCGTCTCTGATCTCTCGCGTGCTCAACTATACAGTCCGCACTATACCTAATACTTATCTTACTCAGCAATTCCGAAGTAAGACTTAGCTTCCTAATACGTAGTACACTAAGAGCCGAATACTAACAATATCCGAAAATCTGAAGCTGAATTTGGGTACAATATTACTTTTTCATTTATTTGTTATAATTGAACATTTGTTACATCCGAAGTTTATTTTGGTTGCTGAAGTAATTTTTATTATTGGATATGGTGGGGTCTTTATCGTTTACTTTGAAAAAGGACTATTACTCTTAATAATAATTTCTTCTAAAGTATGTTCTTGTACATAAGAAAGATGACAAGTTTTCATGGAAATGAAGCACTATCCAAAAACCTTATATATGATTTTTTTTAAACTGTTGTCTTGGATCTACAATTATTTAAGCATAAATTGTTTTAGAACAATACACTTATCTATTGAAAATCCGAAGAATAGGAATGTAAACTTTAATCGAGAGTATTATTTGAGCGTGGATTGATCTAAAACAATGCACTCTTATTTTATAGGAAATCCGGAGAATCGGGGTCAAAGGTAGAAGGACAGACAGATTCGATTGAAGAAAGCGCTGTGGACTTTGTAGTAACCCTGGGAGGAGATGGGCTTTTAATGCATTCTAGTACTATATTTACGCATAGCGTACCTCCTCATTTGTGTTTTAACCAAGGGAGCATGGGGTTTTTAACCCCTTTCGAAATAGAGATGCTCAAAGATGAGGTAAATAGTCAATTTTGGAGTTTTAATATAGAGCCTGATAAAAAAATATGCACTAAACTTTTGATATAATTAACATGCTGGAAATACTAAATTAATAATTTTTTATATCTAATAATCTTGAGCTTTTAATTAATCTGTTATAAGAAAAAATTCCTTTGCAGCAAATTTGTTATGTCCAAAGTTTAATACTCTAAAATATATCATATTCCAAATATCGGTATGTATTTTTTAGGTGCGTCGCATTGTTGATGGCACCGCTGGTGTAAAAGTGAGCTTACGGATGCGACTGAGCGCTAAGATTATTCACGAAGGAGAGGTATTATATTGTTAGTTTAACTATGTTGTAACGAAATAGCTGAAAAAGAACAAAAGAATTATTTCCAAATTTACCGAAACTTATCGGGACTTAATCTAAAATATATGCAGAAAGAAGTAATAGTAATTTATTGAGTTTTCCATGCAAAATAATAGATTTTAAATACATTTTCATGAAATATGATTGGCTCTTTTTTTTCTTCCAGCCCGGGGTTGCATATCATGCCTTGAATGAGGTTGTTCTAGGAAAATGCGGAAGTTCCCATTTATGCCTAATTGAATGTTTTTGTGATGACCAGTACTTAACTACTGTACAGGTTTGTGAATGTATTGTCATTTAACTCTAATATTTCCATAATTGGGTAATATTGCCAGAAAAATTCTTTATTTAGCCAAGGTATTGGTTCAAATTTCCACATTCAGGTATTGGATTCCATGTTAAGATAATATTTCTGAAAATTCCTGCATTCAGGTTGCAATTCAAGTAAAATTAAAAATTTTCTGTTGAAAATACTATTTACAGTAGCGCACAATTATGCTTTAACATGAGCAATGATTTAAAAATTTCTTATGTCGCTTAATATATATATATATATATTGATAACAATTGTACTGGATTGTATACCAGAGATCGGCGTGCTCAAAAAATAGGCATTGAAAGTTTTAGTATGAATGAATTGCAAAGATGGAAATAAAAAATATCCTTAACTGAATCGAAACTGAATGGGTGGTATCCGTTGTGTGAGGATTCATTTCGAGGAGTTTTAATGCATGTATTTGGGTGCTACATTAGACTTAAGATATAACGAATCGGTCGGAACTATTGAATGAATCTGTTCTATCCGAAATTCGCTGTATCCGAAAATTTGAATCTGAACTTGATGCAATATAGCACTTTTGATTATTTGCTATCGTTGAATTTGCTCCGGTAAATTCTTTATATCCAAAGTATACTGTAACTGAATACGATATTGTGCCTTATAGGCCGATGGACTTATAATAGCCACCCCCACTGGATCTACAGCATATAGCATGAGTGCTGGAGGGAGTATGGTGCATCCTAGTGTCCCTGCCATACTCTTTACTCCTATATGCCCCCACAGGTAGGTCTATTTTTTATCCTACTATATTCGCTGTATACCTAAATTAAGAAAATCAAATTGATGATTTTCGATTCCAAACACTTAGAAATTAACTATTATTTGCTCTGTTTAGTCTATGTAAACTTTTGAATGGATATATATATATAAATTTATGTATGTTAGACATTCACTATCTAGGCTATGCCTATGAATATTTTGAACATAAAACTGTATAGGCTGACCTTTACGCTGACTACAAAGCGTACGAGATTTATAAATTGCCTGAACTTCTAATTTTAGATTGATGACTCGTCGCTCTTAGTTTGAATGTAAGTTTTAATGGTTAATACTACTTGATTGTGCACCGAATCTTTCTCCCTTACTCCTGCCATATTCTTCTATAATCCAGTTACAACAGCGTAAATAGCGGAACTAAATGGGATGTTGTAAGAATTATTTTCAATTCTGTTTCGATCTACGTTATCTCACGGAACAATCGGTCTAATTTTTTATAGTGATAATCATAATAACTCAATGTGTTTCTTGGTTCAAAATTATATGCCCACTAACTTGAGCGAACATGCGCATTTTTGGGAAGATGCTCAGATTTTCTTTGAAAAAATAGCTCATTAATGTATTCTATATGGGGGGCGTCATTTAATATCTTTCTGAATATTTAAACAGAATGGGTTATTCTGATTGGCTTGCAATCTTCTCTTCAAATTCATAATCTAGATTGTAGTTGAAAAGCATTGCTTCAGCTTAACATGACTTATCATGTGTAGTTGAGTCTATGATATCCACAACTTGTGGCCTGTAAACTGTATGTGAAATATATGTGCACTACATTGAAAGCTTCAATTCATCTTACGATGCTTGAATTCAATAGCTGGGTTTCTGCATATGTTATAGTAGACGTTATACAAATATTGTTCTTTTTTGCAGCTTGAGCTTTCGGCCATTGGTATTTCCGGACAGCGTAGTGTTTCGCTGTGACATACCGACGGATGGACGATCAGAGGGAGTCGTTAGCTTTGATGGCAAGAATAGCCGACCATTGAAACACGGTGATGCACTCATTATAAAGGTAAAGTTGTCATTGATACAGTAGTACTGCATTGATTATATTCGACTATATCTGCTTATGTATTATCTGAATGGTTCGAGTTCAAAGAGCATCCTAACTTGTGTAAATTATTCGTCTCCTACATAAGCAAAAAAAATGTTATTCTGAAATCAATTGTCCCGTTATCACTAAAATGTGAGAAAAAGAACAGTTTTACAACTGCGTAAGTTGCAACCTTAAATAGTACATCATTCACGCAGAACTGCCAAGATGAACTCTATTCAAAACCACCAATTTGAGTACTTTGAGTAATAAATTTCAAGTTGCCCTGCCTCCATGCATTTGTTATATTGAAATTCTCCATTAGGATAATTGACATTAAAGATCCATGTACATCGATAGAAAAGAGAGGACGAAAATATTTCATTTTGATCAAACTTGTTGGAAAAAGTCTATCGTTACCCGTTACCCGGGGTAATGGTGATGTGGCTACATGAAATTGTTCATGATATTCAGCAAGCTGGGAATGTTTTGATAGCTGAAATGCACTACCTGTGACTTGTTACTCGTACAAGAATTGTACCTGAACATTTATACTAAACTGCTGGATTCGTACTTTGATATTCATTATTCATTTCTTGGCGTGATGATGACTCGTCGTATCTCGGCCAATAGGAATAATTACAATTTATCTTGACTCTCAGGCTTTATTAGTGCGTGACATAGAATTTTTGTACAATCGGCTATTCGTTCCTGAATTTTTTTCTAGTTTCTAAATATAATTTTTTACTGAAGTTTTTTAGCCAATCGAAATCCTTAGTAAGGACTCTTAAATATCTTGTTGTATTTTCTTATATATTTATAGCATGAAATGTTACGTGCACTGTTACTTATTGATACATATTTATTCATATGTACAGATGAGCGCATATCCTGTCCCCACGATATGTCTCAAAGATAGCACAGCTGATTGGTTCAGTAGTCTTGACAGCGCTTTGGGGTAAGTCGTTTTATTATTACGCAGACCACTGAATTTATTATTGTGAAAATTTTAGTGATATTACACTAATTTTGGCCATTGAAAATCTAGCAAATAATTCAGAGGCACAATAATCACCTTGGAGAAGAGAAAGTTACTGCTAAGGTCCATGCCAATGGAATTGAAGTAATAGTCAAGCGATTCCCATTAACATTAAATTTCATCAAAAATAATGTTAGCTTTTAAGAAGCACTGTTATGAACATTAATTTGCGCCAATGTATCCAAATCATAGCTAGCAAAATGGTGTTATTAACACTGAATCCTTTGGACAGCGTAGTGTAATGAGGTGCACCCATCTAAAAGAACTATTTAAAAATAATTCTTAACAGATTAGTCAATTTTCAGGGAAGTAAACCATAACCCTTGTCCCTTTTCATTTGACTTTTCAATATCAATACATTGAAACCTCCCAAGTCTGATACGTCCTCGTCAAGTGTTCATATGTCCAACTTAAGGAGGTGTTCAGATATACAAGGGACAAATATAAATTCAAGAAAAGTCGTTGTCTGGTCAACTTTCCAACCTATTAAGGTGTCCCAAGGTGCTAGCTGTCCAACTTGAAAGGTTTCACTGTAGTTCATTGTTTTTAGCCCCATTTCACTTTTGGATTTTTGCAAAGGTTGAACCCACGACATTAGCGTCACTAGCATGCATTTATCAAACCCTCTTATTTTCCATGTTAAATTTTCATGTAATATAGAAATCTCACTAAATCATCGGCCTAGTAGAGAAGCCCAACAGAAAAAAATTGAATTCAAACAACATTTTTGATAGCAAAAATTTTCATGTACCTAGGCAAACAGGTAGCATTATTATGTAGTACTTTGAATATGGATTTTATAAATAATCAACCAATTAAATGCTGGTTTTGAAAACGTAAATACTTCTTTTCTAGTCTTATATATTTTCACCAACCTTTAACATCAATTTATACAATAGTATCTATAATTATTGTATTCGAATTAACTAGTATTTAAAATATCTCGTAAATTTTGTGGTTGCAATCAATAAATGATCTGTGCACATATGTATTAACTTTTTTTTATCGTTTTTTTTTCAGATTTAACGTTAGAACTCGACAGAAAGCAACGAAAGCAAGTCTATTCAATCTTCCAAATATCGATTTTGATGGTAAAAACAGCTCTGATTAATTATGTATAATACTATCGTAAATTAATTTGATGGAGATATTTTTTGAAGTTAAAAATAATTATTCTTATTCGTATTGATTTGAACAACTTTGCAAATTGTTGAATTATTCAAAATTCATACATTTTTCTTTGGGATCCTGCAGCAGCAGATAAGTAACTTTATCTTGTGCAGAATTTGATTCGTTTTGCAACAACATGAAGAAATAGTTTTTTTTCGCTAAAAACACAAGAACATTTAATACGATCTAGTTTAATAGAATAAGAAGAAATAGAGGGTAAGCAGTTAATTTATTCAAACCCCAAAAAAAAGTGAAGCCTAAAATGTATTACTTGCTGCTATGGAGACGTGAAATTGCTCTAGCAGTTTTATAGGAAAAAGCTTCGACATTTTCAAAATATCCTATTTCTTGTGAAATTTAACCAATGATGCATGTTTGCAAATAATGTCAGACTGCTATAAAAATGATTAGAAATCAAAATCAGCTGCTTTGAATGAAAAAAAGCATAAATTTAGTGGATAAATACAATAATCTTGAGAAATGTTGCACTATGAATGTGGAGACAAGTCATTATGCTATGATATTCAGTAAATTTTCAAAAAATAAATGGATAGATAAAATGCTTGCTCTAAAGTATTGATTTTTTCAAATATTGCTTATGACCATTCTAAAAACTATCAAGTTGTGGCTTTGTACGAGCAAAGAAAAAATTAATTGATAACTGGTAATCCAATCTATGAGGTCACATGCAAAAAAGCATTTGTTTGCTTGATCTAATAGGTACACAAAACTTTTAAATTAAAATTTAATATAATTACTGATGCAAAAACTCAACAACATGCCTGTATAGTTGTGATCCAGTCCGTTATACCTAACTGTCATTTTCAAATACCATCTACGCAAATTTGTGCTCAATTCTAAAAGAATATATCCAAGTAAAAACTCTAAAAAACTGCACGTGTGTAAAAGTTGACCCACTATATTCATAAGGCATAGCAATACAGTTTTGCATAAAACCATTCAGGTGTATCAAACAAGTAGTGATATATCTACCATTTCATCATCTAGTTAACTATCATCACACAGAAGCTGCATGAGAGCAAAAAATATCCAGGGTAAAAGCTCTTTCCGAATCCTTAAACTATTTTATTTTGACCACTAAAAACTTCCCGTGTTAAATATTCATCTTCTATCAAATTTAATTTGCTGCAAAATTAAAGTTCAAAATTTGATATCAGAATTTTGACCATTACTTGAAAAAAATGGCAGAACAAAATTTTTTCACAATGCACATTTTACAATAAGCTTTTTAATTCAAATTCTTTTTGCTTGTTCTAAACTTAAAAAAAGGTGATCAGCATACTTTAGAAAATTTCTTAGCTAGTGAGATGTCAATAAAAATGTTTGTGAAATAAAATTCATAAAAAAGCCAAGGATATATTTGAACATCATTCCTTAGGAGTAGTTCCATGAACAACAGAGATTATAGATGGGATGATACCATGCAGTTTTTTTCTGTGGTAGACTAGATTTGGACAAATACAGCTCTGATTTAATTGTAGGTTAATAAATTTACTTCTTGCTTGTTTACAGTTTTAGCAAATATATTTTTTTGGTCACTCTAAGTTTTTGTGAGTAAAGATTATATTTCTGCAAAGAATTTTAACTGATCTCACCAAAATTGCCTTAAAATTACAGCTGTATTACATTCTAATTTATTTTGAAGAATGCTGTTGTCATATAAAGTGTAGAATTTATGTGGCTCAAATGGTTGGTACTTAATTGGAAAGTATAAGGCAAGATTTAGCAGCAATTTTTATAGCATCAGAACTAATAGACCACAGATGATCAAAAAAGCAAAATGTTGGTATAAATGAAGCAAGTTCAAGCTAATCTAGCACATAATTTCATACAATGTGTTCATCATTATAAAATTTACTCTTTAAAAACAGTTGCGTATTAAATTATCTTTTTTAAATTGCATTTCAGTTATTCTTGTCTGTAGTTTTATGCTTGTGAAAAAAACAATTACTGTAAACAAATTTAGTTCAATAGTAATTGGTTTTTTATTTTTATATATTTTTTTATATTTAAAGTCTTTGACACTCTTGTTCAAAGCAAAGATATAAGCTGCAAGCCCCTATATATGGATACTGTTCCATGATATTGAATAGCTATAGCAATGAGTTGATACAGAGCTGATTAGACTTGAATTCTTGGTCTACTTGCCTGGATAGCAGCAAAATCTGCCCAATGGGTGAGGATTTTATGCATAATGTCAAGGACACCACTTGTTGATTTTTAATTGAATGGGATAAAGTCAATATGTGCTCTCAAACACTTGTGCATTTATTCAATTTAAATTTAAGCATTAGCTATAAATCCACTTTGACATGCTTTATGAGTACATTAATGATTATTACAGTGTCAATGTTTGATACATTGTTGGAAACATGAAATACAACTAAGCACAAAAAACTGTGACAGAAATATGTGTATTTACTGTGTACAAATTGTTTTGATAGAAGTGAGCTAGCTTCACCAACATAAAATATAAAACCCTACTAGAATCTGTGCAGCCAATTTACTTGGAACGTCATAAATAAACACTGACTGCAGCGATAAATATAGAATTAATCCGTGAGGGAGTTAATTCCTAACACACATGAAAACATGATATTTTGAAATCTTACTTGTGGCCCCAAACAACAAGATTTCCACGTTTAGCTTGATCACCTAAAACAAAATTTTTAGCCTCTTCATCAATGCATAATGCTATATCCTTTTCTAATTGACACAGAAATGAGTGAACTGAATAATGTTTGTATTTTATCTCTCCATTTAGTACAAACTTTATCTTCATCTCCTAGAATTTATATATCTTCTGCATAGCATTGGGATTAACAAGCAACATCACTCATTACAGGAAGGGCTCAGAATATGCTTCAGCATAAGTCAGAGTTTATTTGTTGGAATCTTCATCTCTAATGATGGAAATAGACAGCTAGAAGCTAGTTTCAAGAGTGTAGTACTGAGACTCCATGTGAATATGCTTGGGATGGATACAACATGATTTAAAAAGAATGTTGATAAGAGCTAGATAACTCTTAATGAAAATGTCCTATTAGAAATCACATTTATCAATCCTATCAACATGACTTGTAGTTTTTTCAGTAAACTTATGGTAAAACTCTTCACATGCTTTAGCTACAGAGAAATGTGCTGGATTGATGTCCTGGTAATGTCACATGTTAAGTTATGTGCAAGTTAGTAAAAGTTAATTAAAGCATGCTGGCACCATAGTTATTTCCACATAGATAGTTTCAAGGCTCCCCATGTGTATTGGGAGTGAACCTAAAATCTGTTTTGTTTATAGATAAAGAAGCTACACAAAGTTTATATACCAAAACTTCTTGTACTGTTTTGCCAAAGTGTTGAGCAGCATGTGCAACTTCATCTAAAAGACAATTGCAAAGAATATGTGACATTATTTTCATTTCTGTCTGTCATTTTAGAAAAGCCAGCTTTACTTGTGTATCACCCCAATTGTGTGTGCTACAGAATTCTCAAACTGTAGAAATTATTTAACCAAGATGAAGCTGCCTAAACTGTGATGTGCTAATTGATATCTCAAGATATTTTATACCTGTATCTGACCTTTGTTTAATTTTGGAAGTGAAAAATGGTCAGTATGAACTTGTCCTGTTGGCCACCATAACTTGCATTTGGAAATGTGTTAGATTCAGCAAATAACTCAATAGATTCAATGCCAAGATCTAGTTGCAGGCAAGACAGGATTAAGACAAGACAAGATTAAGACAAGACAGGACCAAGACAATACAGGACAGGAACTACAATGTATAGTATATTTACAAGACTAAATTGCGAGACTGCTAAGGCTATTTGTATGATCAGAAGTGAATCTTCTCATCAATATATTTCAGAGTTCAAATTAAATTATGACTTGCCATAACTATTGTTGGAGTCCAACAATAACTTGCCACTTTTTAAATAATCATTTTAACAACTTTAGCCTTTATTGGATGCAGCAATCCTAACAAAATGTTAATATAAAGCTTACATTAAAGACCAACATATTGTAGATTATCAAGGGCTAGATGACATCATCAGGTTCACCCATAATGATGCCATTATCAATGTATCATGTATTTAGAAAGATTTATCTTGGACTTTCAAAGTCAGCTGATGCAAAACGAAAAAAAGTAGCAGCCCCAAAAGATCACATTCTTGAACTTCAAAGGCACTAAAAACAGTTGTGTTCCCGTAATAGAAAAAATTGTTATGGGAATAGCAACATGTGTCCCAATTTTGAAGGGATGAATATTGCTCTTGAGTAGGTGTAATGAACTCGTTTCTACTGATTTCATTAGATGACTTGGTATAGTCAACTTTGAGTAAAACTGCATTATCACTGAGACTTTTTGTATTGCAGAGAAGACAAGAAGCAAGAACGATGGCCTCAGCATCACTTAGGATGGAAATTTTTCATTGCAATGAGCTATAAAACTTATTATATTCTGCAATTACCGTGCAACAATAGCATTTTGACACAAGATATTTTATAGTTATTCAAACTTCAATTAGTTGTATCACTTCATTTTTTTTGTTCAGAGCAGTCAATGGGGCAATAGTTTTTATGGTGCCAGTTGAATCAATGTTCCTCTGAGTCATGGCATTCACTAGTTTGGCAATAGCTATAAGTGCAGAAACGGCACAGTGCAGATCAAAGCAGGATATTATATCTTTTATCTGTTGGAAACTAAAGCCTAGTACTCTTCCTGCTGAGCCATTTGGAAGGTTTTTTTCTGTTGGCTGCAATAATTTTATTATCAAATTGTATTGTAACTTAGGGGTCACTAAGTATAAATTGTCACTAATTCCCATCTATATTTTTTGCTGTAGAATTTTATACTTGAAATTTGATGGCAATACAATGTCAAGCAAGAGAAGTGATTTGAAAGTCTCAAGATATCTACCTTCTTGAACTAACTGACATACATTATAAATGCTGGAAATATATGCAGATACCTGAATAAACTACAAAACAAACCACATACAAGAGGAAATAACAGAAAAACAAAAAATACAAAATTTTGTGCATGTATATTATTACAATGGCAGTTTATCAGTAGTGTTGTAGAAAATAAATCTCATCAATACATGACAAACTTACCATTTTTTCATTGAAATAACATGATGAAAATACAACCCATAATTATTGCAGACAAAATTAATTGTAGAAAATTACTTCCAAACATGTGACCCCCTTGCTGTTGTTTCTATATGCTTCTTGAATTGTCATTTGAAATCTTCAGCTAAATCATGACAATTCATTACATATTTTTGGGTTCACACAAATTATCAGAATCCAAGTGACCTTTCCAAAATCAGATATTTGTGCTTTCCAAGAACTTCAAATCTAAATTATCTTCAGTTTTATAAAAATCACTGGTTTCATCAATATGAACAGACTATGGCAAATAATGTTCATGTTTTAGTAAACAAGATGTATTATGTTGAGACAGAAATGATACATGGAATACGTCATAAATTTCTAACATACTTGCAAGCAACCAACTTATACAAAACAGGATTAATTGATTTGATAATAAAAATGGTGCAAGTTGCTTCCAATCAAGTTTAAGGTAGGCAATTTCAAATGCTTGAGTAAGCAACATATTAAATTAAGCCTACCATGTCCTAAATTCTTGATAATGATTGTTTGTCTCAGCAATCAACTCAACAGATTCAACTCAGATCTAGCTGCAGACAAGACAAAATAAAGACTAGACAAAGACAAGGCAGGACAGGAACTATAATATGCAGTATATTTTTAAGACTGGATTACAAGACCACTGAGGCTACTTGCATGATCAGAAGTAAATCTTCTAATCAAAATATTTTATAGTTCAAATTAAGTGATAACACCATAATAATTGTTGAAGTTCAACGATGACTTACCACAAACAGTTGTTGAAGTTCAACAACAACTTGGCAAATTTTAAATAGTCATATTTAGTCAATTTTAGCATTAATTAGATGCAGCAATCCTAACAATGATGCATTTTATCTGCAAAGTACTTTGCAAACTTGCATGTAAGTTTTAGCTCATCTTCAATGATACCAATGTTTTCTTGTAGAGTATATATATATATATATATATTCTTGTACAATTGGTGGAGACTCAGACAATAGTTTGATCAATGCATCAAAAAGAGGTTGTATCTATGGTTTGTACAAAATGAAGATATATGGTAGTGGATTGAACACAAGAATTATAATACAGTTCAGCAATAGATAAAATTTTGAGTCAATTTTGTTGTAGTTGATCCAAATATATTTGAAGATACTGCTCCGATTCTTAATTCACAAGTTCAGTTTGACTATCTGTTTAAGGATGATATGCTAAAGACAGGGTTGCAATATACCATAGTTTTTTAGTAGCAGCAGTCAAAACTTTGTTACAAAGATTGAACTGCTATCAGAAACTCACACTGAAAATCATAAAGACAAAAAATCTGATCAAAAATATATCAGCTAATTGAAAGAGCTCATTTTCAGATTTTTCATACACATTAAAATGACTTGTGTTGGTAAAACAATTGATAACTAATATGGAGTCTATCCCCCCCCCCACCATAGACAAATCAATAATAGAGTCCATAGATATAGAATGATAAGGATAAGATGGAATTTGCAATAGGGTAAGTAACCCAGCCAGTTTCTTTCTTTTGGGTTTGCATGAGCATATAATTTGCAAGACTCAGCATATGACTTGCAGTCACAACAAAAAGATGGCTACCAATAAGATAGTGATGTTAGCTTGAATATTTTTTGTACCCCAGGATGACCAGCAAAAGGCGAATTGTGACACGTGTTCAAAATGTCCGTTTTCATTGATTTGGCAATCAAAATGCAATTATGGAATATTACACAGTCATCAATAACTTAAAAATTCTTACTGTCATAACAATTTTTTTAGGGATCTATGTTCAGTTTGCATTAATTTATGCGATCAAGAAAGAGCCATTTTATGTTGAACACAAGTAGCACATAATAGAAATTTATCTTTTGACAACAAGACTTGCTTCTGTTTTTGAACTTGCAAATTAATCAACTCAAATTGGTGATAAACACGTTGGCTCAAAGTATTCAGCTTCCCTTCTTGTATACCCAGCCAAAATGCAATCTGAACATTAAAGTCTGTAAGAAATAGAGACCAGCGTACCTGTCTTCAATCTAGTTTCTTCAAACTCAAAAAACGTTTCTGATTCAGATAATCTGTTGTGATCTGAATAGGTGCCTAATCATATAACAAAAAGAGTTACCATTTTTTAAGACTATGGGTGGAAAATTTAAAGTTTATAAAGAGTTGCAGAGATTATGAAATCTGGGAGTTATAGCTTAACAGGAATATTTTTCTTTCTGCACTTATTTTTTTACTGAAAAAGAATTATTTTTCTTAAAATTAGAAGCTCAGCTACCTAAAATAAGAAAAATCTGAACTCTGCTCAATCTTAATGACAAGTAAATAAGCATATAATCTTGAATGATCTGGGATTACTTTTTAAATTCAATACTTGGCCAAATAACTTTCAAGTATTACCCACCCAACTTTGATAGAATAGAAATCATATTTTTTCTAATCTCCTAGGAATGCTTGCATTCTATTCTAAATTTCATATAGACAGAAATTTTATCAATGTCAAATAAAAAAAATATTATTTTGTGAAATTGGAATTTTATGATCATTTTGAATCAAAACAAATTCGTCCAAATGCGAAATATAATGAATTTAACCAGAATTGGGGATGGGGGGCTAATGGGCAATAGTGGCAGTTAACGTACAAAAATGATGGTTTTTTAACGAATTTTAATCTCTGAAAGTGACTTGCCTGCATAATTTCAAGATTCATTGATGGAAAAGTGTCAAAGTTCTTTTTAAATTAGATATTAAATAATGATCGAGGGCGATCTTTCCTGTGATTGTCTTTTTAGTAAGGATTCTGCATCGAAACAACGAAAAAGATGGGTAGACGGAACATTGCTCATCAAAGCTGGGGTGTGCATGATTAGAGATGAAGATGGAAAGCCTGTCGCCAATTCTAAGCTCTCTAGCGCATTAACTGAAGCAATATCTTGCGGGAGTGATTTTCGTATCAGCGGCCTAACTGTTCAGTTTTTAAATGCTGATGAGAACTTAAAGGGCCAACAGTCAGTTTATACGGGAAATGAACGAAAAACGGAAATATTGCCAAGAACTTCCCAAAATCCCAATCAAACCTCAAAAACCTTAACGCATCTGCACCTTGATTCGTGTAGGAAGTTTGCAGAAAAGAGTTCTGATTTTTCTATAAAAACTAAATCTGTGTCACCTAAATCAAAGGTCAATGGCAGCTTGACTAAATTACATGTTTCGACCAAAAATGTGCCCAGTTCCGGCGAAATAAACTTGAAGCGTCCATTTAGGCTTCTTCGGAAATCTCATATAGAGTACAGTACTTACAACCCTAAAAATATTTCATCCGAGCCTCCTGTTGAAACAGTTTCGAAACGTTTACTCTTCGGCAAATTAAGTGAGATGAATGCTAAGAGTAAAATATTTCAGGTATCTTTAAGTTTAAGTTATATATTTTTTTATCATTTATTTAATAGATGTCCACATTTTGGTTATATTTTTATAATCTTTTTTAGTTTAACTTCCATGGTAAAGTTGTCCATTCTTTCAAAGGCCTTCATAAAACAATGACATAATGTAAATGTATAGGCCAGTTACTTAATTCCAAATTAAAGTGCAAATCGGAGATACATAAAGGGACATTAATTTATTTGAACCTGTATTTTGTTCGACATTATTATATCCTATGATCAGTGAATTTTTCATGGGATTCGATACATTCGCATTACAGAATAAGAGCTGTATTTTAAAATTAAACATATTTTCATATTTCATTCAATAATTATCTTAATTGTTTGCAATATCAAATATATAGTGTTTCTAATGTAACTGCCATTAATTTTTTTATAACTTTTAGAGGCCAACCTTTTATTTTTCATAGAGATTGGAAACTATCTCTACCAATTTTAAGAGCATTTCAGATTACCGATTGAAATTTCTCAATGCAATGCATGAAGAGTTACAGCTGCAGGTAATATAAAAATATGCACATTGCTTTTCTAAAGTCTAATCTATATAAAAAAATTTAGAACTGCTATTGGACAAGGCTTTTGGTAGTACAATGAGTTCACATTTAGAGAGTTTTCGAGACCACTAAAGAAATATATTATGTCCAATATTCATTTTATCTAAAACATTTACCTGTACTTACACACAACAGAACTTCATTACTTATTGAGAGCAAAAAGTTTTATTCAAATTTTTTACATAATTTTTTTGATTTTCTGTCATATTGCCGTTAATTATTATGATTCTATATGTTATAAACTTTTAACCCAAATGATTAATATGCCGCTTTGGCGGATTTCAAATTAAAGGAAGAAGAATGAAAAAATGAATGAAATAAGCTGCAATTCATGTATTTCTACTCTAAAAGTGAAATGTCAGATTTTTATTGAGTTTCTTACTAGTCTCTCCTGCTATTCAAAGTATACAAATATCTGAGTCCAACCCCGTGTTCATTCGTAAAAAGGCCAAATGCCACTAAAAATAAAATGCTTCTGCCTAAAATTATTGTTGATTTTGTTATACTTGTTTTCAAAATTTTATTTCTCATCTGACAAAATAAAATTAAGTACTATTTATTTGTGGATTTTTAGTAAATATAACATCTGCCTTTTTCTAGGTTGTAAATAATGTTTCAAAAATTTATTGGAAGTTCCGTCAGGGCTGTAGAGGGCGAGTGATTAATAGTCATGTTCAAATTCAGAGCTTGCTTCAAAAGGAAGGGGTACGCTTTTATGGAGGAGTGGCTCTTATAAGAGCTGGAAATGAAAGGTTGGCTATTACATTTTTTCATTATGGTAAATTTTAAATTATGCATCAATCTTCGTGAAAAAATATTTTTTCTATAAATTAAATTTAATTATGTGATGCCATTTTTAAGATTGATATTATTCATATCCATAGACTAATTGCACAGACATATATATTTATTCACTTAATGTTCTTCATAGAAAGAATTACTTTGATATACATAGATATTTAGTTTTCAGGTATGTTTTTGACAATATATGCATACATTTGAAAAGTATAATTTAGAGTTCTATTGCACTTGATATTTCAGGTAATCTGGATAAAGCATTTATTTTTTGGCATGAAAATTTCTTGAACATTTTTCATTTTAACTACTGAGCAACCAATAGCTATTATAGTATAAAATTCAGTAGACATTGCAGTAAATGAACCTATATTTGCCTTCAATTTAAGTAAAGTGATTCTAAAACTCAACTATTCCATCATGTATGCAATGCAATAGTTAAATAAATATATCGTATAGTCAGCTTTATCAGTAAACAATCTAATATTTTTTTATGCAAAAAATCTTATCAACAATTTTTTAATTATTAAATCTATAATATATGCAGTAGCTACAAAAGCACGCCCCAAGAAAGGCTAAGAGAGCAGCATAGAAAATTCAAACTTGGGGCAAAAGAGAAAAGGTTAAGGCTTTCTAATAATTGTAGCGATGAAGAGGTTGAAGAAGATGAACAATCTTTTTGTGAAGTGAGTAATAAAGAAGTTCGTCTTTTTCTTAAGTTTTCCATTCCTCAGGGAGGCTTTAAGACTGGATCTCATTCAAAAGGAGATATTTGGGCTGTATGCCCTGGAGGAGGATTTCAGGTTGAAAGTATTTACATTAATTTTTTATGCAAATTACTAAACTATAGTTAAGGCTTGTGTGTCACTTGGATAAGTGTGAAGATGAAAGATGATTAGTACGTATTAGCTTGAATAATGTTAAGCTTATATTCCATTAATTGATTGTCCACTAAATATACGTACTCCATTGACTTCATTTGCTTGAGAATATTGATATATCTAATTCAAAATATTTAATTGACTAATTACTATTGGTATAACTGACATAGACAGTTTATAAAATTTAAACTGTATGATATTATAGATATTGCAGAACTATATGGAAACATAAACTATATACATATCATCAAATATTAGTTCAAAATTAATTTAGATTTTTCCTGAAACATACTAGAAATTAAAAATGATATCTCCTAATATTTACTATTAATTGTAACAGTATAATTCAAAATTTTTGTAAGAATTTTGTGTTTTTTTCTGTTGTGTTTACTGATTAGGAGGAACAAGTTCACTTTTTTCAAAGTATTTGGCATGGAATAAGTTCTGAAGGACTCTTGACTGTAAAAGAATTACCAGGAGGAGTCTTGTTAAAAAAATTGCCAAAATTTAAGAATCTTCCTTGTGAGGCCATTCTTTGCTTCAATGCGCAGGCAAGTCTTTTCCATTTGTTTTTATAGTATAACTGGCTAGAAAATCAGCCTTTGCATTATTTGTGTCGCCTTGCAGCTTTTCTCTTGCTACGCAGCTGTTGTTTCTGTTGTACAATAATATCAGTTGCCATCACTGTACAGGAAAATGATAGAATATTTTAATATCATACCGCCACATCATCAGCACCCCATATATTGTAGACATCATTTTTTAATCTATTTTGTAATTTGGTTCAAAAATAAGTACTTTGAAGCTCATGTAGATAGAAATTTTTTGTTTGAAACACTTAATTTTATGGTAACAGAGATGTAGAAGCCATAACAAGAGAAGAGAAGAATAAATACACTTATTTAAGTACAAAGTTTTTTTTTACTTGAACGATGTTTTGAAAACATGCTCTGTTACTTTCTATTCAACCATGGCTAGTATACTGGATTACGTATTATATACTAGCATGCAATTTGGCCAACTTTTCAACGAATGAAAGTGATTGGTATCCAGGTGTTGAAAATTAAACTGCACTGATACATGTATATTTATATGAAATGCATCTAGGCGTGGCTCATGATTTTGTAGTCAAATTATACTTTTTTGGACAGGTTAGCATAGTTTAAGTCAATATTTACTGATTTTACGTGGTTTAAATATTGTGTTTAGTTGGTTCAAGTTAACAAGCAAATTTTCAATATGTGGTGCTTTCAAGCATTAAGTGCTGTTGTTACCATTGCGCTGATTCATTTAATTTAACTACCATGTTCTGCTGATGTTGACAACTAGAGATAACTCAGTATGATTCAAATTGGCTTCACATACAATTCTGTATCTTTTCTTTGGATCAGTTCAAGTCGAAGTATGGTTTAAGTTCAACTTAGAAAGGTTTGAATAAGTTTTTTCATATAGTTTGAGTCAGCCAAAGCTATTCTGAATCTGATTTATATGCAGTTATTACATTTTGAATCAATTCATTCGGCTAATGATAACTTGCTTTCAAGTAATAATTACTATCTTATGAGTATACATATGATATAGTCAAAATTGATTTTTACAGAAATATGTCAGTTGGTATAATGTTTGAATTCCTCCCCTTCCTGACAGACAGAGCTTAACTGTATGGATATGCTTAAACAGCCAAATTTAGATGAAATTATTCCGCCTGGTCTACTGAATGGCACTGTAGATATTGAAAAAGTTTTGTGCACTGATAAAGATAAATGCTTTTTCTTGGGAATAACTAGAGAGGAAATAAATGCTGTGGTATGTTTTATATTATTATTTAGCATATATGTATAAATATATATATATATATATATATATATATATTCATGTTGAGATTTCTGAGATGAGCTCTTCAAAAAATGGAGAAAATTACAAAAATCATACTTTTCTTTTTTGGTTCAAATGACAGAAAAATGCGCAAAAAATCAGATATATGAATCAAACTGCATGTCGTGTACTTGAGATCAAATATGTAAAAACTTATTATCTATTCTTTGTAATAGGATTATAACGTATGTTCATGCTCTGTAGTATTCATTGAAAATATACCAATGAAATCTGTTTCAAAGTGATTAAAAATTAAACTTAAAATTAATGTAATGAATTGTATACAATGTGTCTTTTTTAATAAATTTCATTCAAAGCCATTGTATGTATAAATGAAAGGTATGCCATACATCAACGATAAGAAGGTTTTCAAATAAATATTTTGAAATTACTCTTTATTGAGGTTTACTTTGAAGAATCTGATATTTCTTATTTCACCAATTTAATTTGTCTATGTATGAATTCATATATGATTTAAATATACTGAGTTTTGATTCCAATTTAATTATCTATTGTTTTACAGGTTTCAAAAGTAATATTTCAATTCAACCTAAATAAGGAGCAGGGACAAGTTCTATTGTGCTGTTCAAGGTATTTTATACATAAATATATATATATAAATACAAACTGAATTTTTTCAGGTAGGTTTTATCTATACACTTTTATTTAATTTTTATTTTTAAATAAAAAATGAAAATTTCATCAGTGTTTCTTTTACCTTTTAAATCATTTTGTATTTGACTTGTAGTTAAGTATTTATATGTACATATATGTGTGAAGACTTTGTAGTGGAATTTTTTTCATCGCTTAAAATAAAGGTTATTTATAACTCACTTAGCAAATATTACTTTTCCATTTTCTTCAGATGGTTTCAGGCAGTAAATGAACAAAAAGCTTCAATTCCCTGTAATCCTATAGTGTTAGTTCATGGAGCATTTGGATCAGGAAAGTCAACTACACTATGCGCTCTATGCTTCATGGTCAATGATCTTGTAATTGAAGGTGTTGACTTTATTTAAAGTATTTTCTTATAATGCTTTATTAGTTATTACTCAAGTACTAAACTTATTTCATGTGTTATGAACACTATCGCAATTCCAGTTTTTCTATTCCCACAATATATAGTTTTATAACCTAAAATATTTGGGCAGCGTAAAATTGTTATTAGCACATAAAAATATTTATATAGATAGTTATCCCAGCATAACTTTTTATCGGTTTATAAGTTTTGGCTCAGTAACCCTCTAACAGAAATTAATTCATAATATAAACTTCAAAGCAGCTTCTTCACCAGAGCTCTGTAAGCTGTAGGCTTTGCTTTTTCATTAAGTGTGGCCCTACTTTCATACTTTATTCAAGTTTTAGGCATGCTTATAAATCTTTCTTGATAGTCTCCCTTGTTGCATGATAGGAAACGAACCAATACAATCTTCTGAAAACTTTGCAATAGACTTTTTTGTGAAAGATCTACATTTAGACCTGTATTGTGTATTTATAGACACAAATGTTTGGTTATACACAAAGATATTTGGATATAGATACAAATATAAAGAGATAATTTTTTAAAATGTTGCATATCTCCAAATACAAATAATGTTGCGGATAAGTAATTTGTCATATAGTTGTGACTATAAATTTGAGGTTACAACAACATTCTGATCTGGCCGAGTTTTTTTGTGATACTTTTTGTAGGTAATAAAGATGTGAGGATCGAGGAATTAGGGCAGATTGGACCTAAAATTTTGCTTGCAGCTGCAACAAATGTAGCGGTAAGTGTACAGTTTTATATCAAGTAGTCTAAAACAGTGTACTAGCCAATATTAAAAAATACATTTGCAGAATATAAATATCAAAAATTTGATTCAAGTTGGGCTATAACTGTGTACCTTAACATTTTTGTCATTGAGTACGTATTGTCTTCTCTGTTGCTTTATCATCATTCAATCATAAAATTAATTATGTGTGGATAAACTTGTCAAAATGCAAGTCATCATAGCAGTACATGCATTATGACAATCTGCTGTAAATGGAGAAAAATAATTTTAATTGCGGCTTCAAAAACTTTAGCCTGCATCAGTAAGAGTGTATTCTTGAATATTAATAACTTTTTTTTATAATTGCATAAATATTGTACCCGTTTCTAAATTATTCAATAACTTCATGTATGTGGAACAAGCTAAAAATACACCTACTTAGATTACTATGAATGCTTTAAGATATGCCAAAAGAAATAGAGAGAATCTGTAGAAAAAATAAAGAGATATTACCAATTGAAGTGCATATGTTTACTTTAAAATGAGTGCAAATCTACAAACCTATCCTGTTAATGCATGGAACTTTGAATTATGGATTTATAATTTGTACTAGTGATGCAAGCCTCTCTATTTGTGTTGTTTGAAATATATAAAATTTAGTATAAATAGATTGTTAGCAAGAGTAAAGACAGAGAACTTTTATATATATGTGCCTCCTCCCCCCGTAAACTATGGTATTGTATTGATATTCTAGGATTCCATAACTCTACAATATTTTTTTAACTTCAGAATAGTAATACTTACTTTTTAGGCAACAATGAACTTTTAATAATTTAAAATTTTAAAATTTTATGTAATCAATTCAACTTTTTTTCAATCTTGAGATGTGACATTCACCTAGAGAAGAGAAATGGTAGGCTGAAAGAGGTGTTTTATTTAAATGCTTAAGAAACATGCTTATGTTTATTGTGCATCTAACTTGTTATATGAACTATTCATGAGAATTCTTTAAAATTATATATTTTTCTATCTAACTTTGAAAAAAGTAATTGTGCAATTATCAGTAATTTATTTAAAAAATGGGAATCTAGAACAATTTAATAAATTGGTTTTTAATATTCAAAATTTTTAAAATACTTGATTCTACCTTTTTATGCATCCTTTTACTGAAAAAAATGAAAATTTACAGGTTGATTGTGTTCTGGAAAAGCTCATTAAAGAAGGATTTCAAAGTATTGCAAGAATTGGGTCAATTAAACGAATCAGCAAGGTAACTTAATAGTAGCTTTATATGCATTCATTTAAATATAATGGTTAGGTCTCATTGCATCAATCAAATGAAAAATTCTAAATGAGTCGTGCAAAAACAATTTTATTCTATCCATTTTTAATTCTAACTTGTATCTCTTTTGTATTTTTTCTCTCTGTTGGAATACAAACAGGCAATACCTAGTAGACTACATACTGTATTGGCAACTACTGTTCATACTAGACAGTGCACATAATGTTGTAGAATATTCTATTATTTCAGAATAATATTTGTGTTCACGTAGGTTGAGCATTTTTTATATTCTATTCTGAGCTATTCTTTATTTATTGCTGCTACTTTTTCTAAACTTGGAATGGTCTTGCTCTATCGTTCATGCAGTTATACATTCACCATAATTATGGTAACCTATGAAGTGAAATTGGAGTGTTGACAATCTAACCACGCATTATAAAATCTCTTTTTTTACAAGTTTTATCACCTTTGTTAAGGAGGTGCTTCCGTATGTGATTCAAAGGGGCGATGTTAATATTTCTAAACCTGCTTCAAAGGCAATGCCAACATACATCGGGAACAAAAATAATGAGGTCAGATTATGGAATACGTTTATTCAAGCTCTATTTGTTTTCAATGAATGTTTACTTATTATCAATAAACAAATATTCATAGTATGCAAAGCTTTTTATATTTTTTAGATGTAACAAATTTTGGATATAACAAACTATTAGTGCAATAGTCTCAACAGACTTTTCATACTGAATGTGTAAGAATTTGTTAGCAAAAAAGTGCTAGAGAAACTTAAACACCAGACATACTGAAAATTTGCGCAGGACCTTGTTTTAGAACAAAATGCTCGAGTAACTGGGATAACATGTGCATCGGCAGGAACCAAATGGGACCCTGAGAGGACTTCTAATTGCTCCGATGCGGGCATAGGCGGGCCCTTTTCGATTGTAATATTAGATGAATGCAGTCAACAAATTGAACCAGTGTCACTTCTAGCTTTAGCTGCTGCACAATCAAGAAGAGCTGTACTGGTAAAACATATATCATGCATATATGCATGAATTTATACATAGAGACTGTTATGCCTACATTCTTCTCTTGAACATTACATCATCTTCTTTGTTTGAATTTTTTTCTTCAAGAAAAAGTACATGGATACGTGCTGAATACAATTTTTAAATTTGATCATAATGTCCAGATATTGCATAGTGTAAAACAACTATTTTTCTTTTCTGCACTGCTTCATACATTAAAAAGCTATGCAATTTAAGTCAAATGAAGCTCTTGTAAGAACTACCAAAACAAAGTCTCTATAAGGGGGGGGGGGGTAGGCAGTAGACTTATAAGGTTAATTTATTTTAAGAGGATTATCAAAAAAACATTTAACTTTGTAATTTTATAGCTATATATTTGTTATTACATAGTACATCTTTTGAATCTTATATATATATTGTCAATTAAGAATATTATTTGTTGAACTACAAATTGTATTATACATATATACCTTTTTGGTTCACATTTTAAGATATAGTTTACTTATTATTGGCATTTGCATATAATTATATATATGCATATATATAACATAAACAAAAAAAATTTTTAGTTAAATAAATTTAGGATAAAGCTATTTAGTTTGGAGGTCATTACAAATTTTATACATCTTAAGTTTACTCTATATAGGTGGGAGACCCCTTGCAATTGCCCCCACAGTTATCACATTTTACTCCTGGTCAACCAAATACCACCTGCTCGGGTCCAAAGAAAGATGGTTCGGGATTAGAAAGGACTCTTTTTATGCGACTAGCTTGTTGTGGGATTTCTCCTATACTACTATCTAGGCAGTATAGATGTCACCCAATGGTAGTCAATTTAGAATTAATATATAAAATTGTTTCAAATATTTTTGTGGTTTTATAGATGTATATGAATAAAACTTTAAGATTTAGATTAATTTTTTGCACAGCTGATAACTAACAATTAGCTATTTCTCAGACTCATTTTGAAGTATATCTGACAAGAGGTACAATTATATTCTTGTTTAAATTTAAGCTTATAACTGTTGAGAATTCAGCACTTCCTGGCATATCTTTTTAGTTAAAATTTTTGAGGTCTAAAGTATTTTGTCATTTCTCTACCTTGTGATGAGCTATTGAAAGAGTCGAGTTTTTACAAAAGCTCCTAAAAAATATTTTAATATTTTCAGAAATAATTTAATAAAAACTTTTTCACCGTTCCCTTTCATTCCTTACTCTTTTTAAAATACACGCACGCACATATATATATATATATATATATATATATATATATATATATATATATGTATATACATCTTCAGCTCTCGGCACTAAGCAATGCGTTATTCTATGATGGAAGACTTACTGATGGCATTTCAGAAGCCGAGCGAAAGCCGATATTTGAAGGGTTAAAACCTCTGTCATTTATCAATGTTACCAATGGTATAGAGCTCCAAGTACCTGGAAACAGGTTATATATATATATAAATATATATATGCAAAGTAAGTTAGGATACAGTAAATTTCTTTAAACAAATTTACATTGAAAAACAAAAAGTCGTATTGTGTCAATTAGGCTTAAGATATTTGGATGTAGCAAATCAATTTGGTGGTCCTGAGAGATTCCCTATATCTTAAGTTTGTTTCTTTCTAATTGTGCTCGGTATTATTCATCCACTGTTTAAGTTAAAACACAGATACCAGCAGCTTAAATTTTTCCTTTGAACTTGTAATCAAATACAGTTCATTGCACTATATTGAAAAAGAAAATTGAAAAGTATGCAATAAAAAAAGTAAATTAGCTTCAGTGACTTTAATATGTATATCCACAGTAAACTATGGATATAATAAATTAGTTCTGTGGTCCTGAGAGATTTGATGCTTAAAATCATTTATACAAAGTCTAAATTGAAATACAGATACCAACAGTTATCATTTCTATTGTTGAACTGAATAAATTAAATGTGTTCCAGCCCTTCAAGTTGCAAATTGAATTGAATATTGCAAGTATGCACCAGAAGAAAGTATCTCTAGTAATTTCTTGTTTGAGGGGTTATATATATATATATATATATATATATATATATATACATATTTATGCATTATACATACATAAATATGCTAATTGAATGTATATGAATATTTGCAGTATACAAAATGAGGCAGAAGCAACTGCTGTTGTACGTCTTTTGCTAAAGCTTATACACCAAAACATTTCTCCATTGAATATTGGCGTTATTTGCTTGTATCGGTAAGAGCCATATTGACATGATTTGATTATTTTGTTAATTGTAAAGTTCAAATAAAACATCTTCTAAACTGTCCCAGTATTTAGTTAATAATATTATTTTGGTAATTCAGATTTTGATACGTTCACATAGATCAAAATTAATGATACTATATTTGAAACCTAACGCTCTATGTACTACAATTTAACAGTGTGAATTGCTGCATGATCACTTCAATTGCACTTGTATGACCTCAACAGTAAAGTGATTTTAGTCTTTGGATATTTTGCAAGATTTTCTATGATGTAAGTTAATGTTAATAACACAAATTTTTTGTTTTCATTTAATTTTATGGACAATGTATTAAGTTTAGTTATCTTTGAAGATTTCTTGATAGTTATGAAAAAATTAGTCAGATAGTATAGTATGTAACCATGCTGACAAGGGTATTATTTAAGCTACTGAAATACCTTAAGTATATTCTTTTTATTCGAATATGATTTTATGAGTGTATAATTTTGCTGCCAAGATTAGCCTCATAGCTGTCATAACCATTGAATACGATGTATTCAACTCGATATAAACTTTTTTCTGTAATGCACTATCTTTATTAAATTTTAAATTTAGTTGCTAGTTTGTGTTGTATGGCATTGAATCATGTTCAGCCACAAGTTGGACCATTATAGAAACTGTGCAGATCCGTGTGCATCCAATTTACAAAGAAAAGTTTTTTTTTGCAGAGCTCAGTGTATTGAAATTAGAAGGAAAATTAGTACGTTAGACGCAACTGCTGATAATCTGAAGCTGATTGATGAAGTTATTATTAGTACTGTAGATGCTTTTCAAGGTACAAGTAATATATACTATGCACTAGAGGTCTGATGCCTAAAGTAAGCACTAAAACACATAACAGATTCATATAAAATATTTGATAATAGCTTATTGTTAAACACAGAGCGAGAGTACAGATGGTGTTGAAAGTAGCTATCATTAGGTAGTTGAAACCAGTTTAGCTAGCTAGTTAGCTGGTAGCAGTTTTGTTTGTTTAGTAAAAGTAATTATGTTGAATTTACTTGTATTCAGGTGCAGAACGAGATATTATAATTGTAACTTGCTGTCGGACAAAGAGTTTGGGATTTTCCGAATCTCCTCAACGACTGAATGTAGCATTAACTAGGGCAAGAAGGCACCTCGTTATCGTTGGAAAAGTATCATTTTTGAGTGAAAGTCGTCTGTGGCGACACGTGTTTACATCTGGAGTGCCCCTTATGCTGTGAACTTTTTTCGAGCCTTCCTTATTTCTGCTCAGTTAGTTTCATTGTTTTTCCAATTTTTTTTAGTTTTTTATTTGTGCGCAGTACAGTTTTTTTTATATGCAATCATAAGATGAGTCTTTCAGCTGGTTTTAAAGTTTTAAGGCTATTTCGTTCCACCATGCTGCATAATGTACATCACCGCTATAAAGTCTATTTCATATAACATAGCAATGCAGCTTTGAACAATATAGATTTGGTATATGTTTGGTTCTTTAATGTGAAAAACATTATGCGATTTATTGAAATGCAGTTCAACAAAAATTTATTAACCATGATTTGGCAAATTGAAATCAGCAAGAATTTTTTACTTTGTGAAATTACAGAAATTTTTCCAAAAATTAGATACTATCATCATTAAATATAATCATGCACAAATTACTGGGTATAGCAATGACTAAGAACGCCAATTTGCTGTTAACTGAACCATTTAAGTGTAAATGTATTTTTTACATGTACGCAACCGAAAATCATCGCATCAATTTGATCACATCTAAAAAATATTTAGATATTTTACTCTAAAGTTTTTTTCAAATTCATTGCAAATTATGCGTTCTATTCTTTCAGTGCAGAAATATTTGCTAAGAGTCGCTTTATTTGTAGTGTTCAAATTTTCCAAGTTAACGATTTTTCTTCTCCCCCCCATTGCATATTCATGAGAAGCTTATACATTTTACAGGGCATGCTGGATGATATTTTTAAATGGCATGAATATCTCCTCATTGATGTATATACCCAATTAATCCTCCTGCGCTACATCACACTATCGGCCTCAACTAATGTTGTACATATTTGTATTATTTTATACACTTCAAGGAACTCCAAAAGAGATGCATAAAAGTATTATCTATTGAAAAAAACACACAAAAATGCAACAGATTTTACTCATAACAGAAAGAGGAGAGAAAAGCTATAGGAATGAAAAATTCATAGCATAGAACATGCGGTGAGTAGTCAATTTTTTAAAGATTATTTTTGAAATAACAGTTCGACTTTATCTGCTTGGTAACTGTTGTGTTCTTTGTCACAGCTTTTCATGCTCTAAATCTTTTTGTGAGTTGGGAATTGAGTACAAATTAGCATTTATTAACAAAAGTAAAATTATCTAGTTTTTTTATTCAGCGCTTCTGCACACATACTGAAGCTATTGCCTTCACAATAGTTTTGCAATAATTATTTTTAGTTAATAAACAAATCTTTAACCAGTAACTCAAAGCAAAAATCAAGATTTCACCATGCTTATAAGATTTCTAGCCTCCAGTTCAAAAATTAATCATTTCTTGTAGAAATTCTAGAACTTTTTTCATTGTCTTCAATCATTAATGTACCGGAAGATTGAAAATTCAAAAAATACCCAGTATATTTTACAGCACATTCTTTTATTAAAGCAATACGAAAGATATTCTAACAAAATGCTATCTACTTGTCCACATTCATCTCTAATCGGTCCATTTTTTCTCGAGCAGCAAGTAGCTGTAAAATATTGGACAAAAAAGAATTTAGAAAAGTAAGTTATGGTAAAATTTTACCATCAGAACTAGAATTTAAAATTACTGATCGCAGCTTAATCTCTATTCTATAAGGATGAAATACAAAAAAAACATTGAATATATTCAAAAATTTTAAGAATATGTTAAATATGGAATCAAAGTCTAATGACAGAGTTTAGAATTGGCTAAAATAAAGAAAGTTCAATTTAAATTCGATTATTGCAATTGAAAATCAAAATTTTATTAGAAATTATTAATTTTATTTTGGAACAATGATATTAGCAAAAAAGGTGTATTAAAATGAATGCTGAAAATTTTTAAAGTTGCCAAAATATGTTGAATACTTATTTGTTTAAATTTAGCTATCAATAATATTTTTTTCTCATTCAGAGAACAAATAGACATAAATCATCACCAAGTCATTCATAATCAATTCATTTATACATAAAAAAATACGAGTTCAGCGCTAGCCAGATATAGCTCTACATTATAGACATGTACATTTATGTTGATAAGTATAGTGTAAAATTTAGTATATGTGCAAGTAGCTGAGCATGCATTTTAATATAAAGTGCAAAATCCCATAAAATGCTTAAATTGAAGCATAATTGTGTACTTCAATCAATAATATCCCTCTATTGCTTCTTCACTCTTAGCATGTTACATCGTTTCTATTCATCAATCATCAAGTATTCTTAAAACAGGATAGTTTTGAAACATTAGATATCCATTTTTTTAATACCAACGTGCATATTGAACCTAATGGTGCCCTAATATATATAAATTTTTCTTTTCAACACTATCAAGCTTCAATAGAACAATTTATAAAAAGAACAATATTTATTGTCTCAATTTAACATATTTATTACATAAATTAATATGCTGCTAGATATTTTAACTTACACAGCAACTTGAGTTGTAGACACTCTTACAAAGAAAACTTGTATTTGCTTACCTTTTCTTCTACTCGTGTCTTTTTTCTAGTCAGTGCTTCTCGTCGTATTTCCTTTACTAAATTTTTTCCTGTTCCTCTAATATCTTGGCATTCCAGCTTTTCTTGATGCTGTATTGCCTTTGCAGCTGTTTTTGCAATCAGCTAATGAAATAATGATAAAGGGTATTATGTCCACTGCAGACTTTAAATTTACTAAAAGCTCACAAAATATCAGCTGTGTTCGATTCAATTAATCAAATGACAAAATAAGTCACATGGTTTAGAACATTTATGGTTATTCATATCTGTTAGTGGGCATGACCACTGCAGGAGTTATATGTGGCGGAATCGCACAGGATAATTGTCATAAAATGTAAACTTTTCGAAATATGCTTACAGTAATCTCAGCAGTTAAAAAAATTGGTAGAGATGAACAATTTAAAGAAACAGGCAGGATTCTATAGAACTGCTGAAATGTATTCTTTAATGTTCTGCATGGGAAAATTGCATTGGCATAAATAAAAATAATACAAAACTGTTATCACTAATTCAAAAAATACACATTGTAAGAGCACTACTCTTAAAAATTAAGATCTTTACCAACAATTTTCAGTATCCAGAGGTAAATAAAATCTGAAGAGAATATTTTGAGCTCTTGCATGCTGGATGAAAAGTAGGTATTAGTTGATTTTAATGAATTTCAGAAGTCCTTTGAATTGTGAATGATGAACATTTTCTTCGCGTACATAACTGACCTCTTTATGAATAGTCTTTGTGAGTGACATGTGGTGCTTATAAGATTTCAAAGCATCTGCGTTTTTTGGTGGAACATTATATTTTCCTTTCTTCATTCCCGGTTTTCCACCAGTTCTACCAACGCCAGCATTTGCCTTAGCAGGCTTTTTCAATGATTCAGATCGACTCTTTGGAGGAGGTTGCCCGCCTTTTCCTTTTCCAGATGAAGATTTGAATGATCCTTGAACCATCGATTCCTAAAACTCCGCTAATTTTCTGTGACATAATGGGATTGTTCAAAAACTAGGGCAACTATCTTCCTTCGAATAAGATAATTTAGTACGTTGTATTCGAACAAGAACTTCGTAATGTAGTAAAAGTATCCCCTTCACCGTATAAATGAATTGTATTTGCATTGTATAAATACTAAACAGGATGCAAATGTTTTTTATGCCCAGCGAGAAACCAACCCTTATTTCTACCAAATGTTTTTTATGCCCAGCGAGAAACCAACCCTTATTTCTACCAAATATTTTTTAATGCTTTATTTAGTTTTGTGCTAATTCTCAACCAAATACAATGTACTCCGCGAGCGTAGCTAGAGAAATCGATAGGTTTAACCTGATCGGGAGACGGTTGGAAGCATCAATAAATATTTTGTCACCAACTTTCAATTTTTTAGATTACGGGAATCAATTTTCCATCATTTAGGGTAATAATGCTACTTATCTCATGCATAGATATTCATTACGTTTCAGCAGTATATTGTAATAAGTGCTATGAGTTTTGATTAATGCTTCAGCATTCCAATATTTTCCATGAAAACGTGCCTTCCAAAGAGAATCAGGAGTTTTTTACCAGTTCCTCCAATTTATTACCAAACTGATAGTATTTTAAAATTGATGCAATTTTTCCTGATTGTTTTCTAATTTTTTTAGCATGCCTATTTCCACTATTTATTGGGACATCACTTTCATAAAATAAATCCAAAATAAGATATTATTCCAAACATAGTGTCTAATAAATACAAAAAGCTAATTACTGTATTTGAACATTATTCTCATTATTTGTCATCAAGATACAATTTGAGAAAGCACTTCTACCTGAACTTACTAACTAGTTCACTACATTTACAAGTTCAAGGTACAGAGAACCTTTCTAATTGCATATCCATGGTTACAGATTTTCTTACACAATAAAGGAAGTTAAATATAAAGAAAGATGCATTAAAAATTTTGTAAAAAATTTAGAAAAAATAAAATTTTCACAAAAATAAATATTATCAAATCCTTGTATTTCTGTTACAAGTATCCAAGTTTTCATTAAGCTAAGCTTTTTTTCAGAATTTGACCAACTGTCTCCATGAGTGGCACAAAGAAATTGAAAAGGGTCTTCTGTTTGACTTTTTCAGCCATTGTGACTCTAATATAAACCCACATTTTGTTTATGATGTAGGCAACAGATCTGCTAGTAAGATCTATACCATTTTCTAGCCAGTGTTGCTTCAATGTAAGAAGCAATTGAAGATTTTGTGTTGCAGTTACAGGATGAGCTTCGAAAATACAGTAATTAGAGGTGCTATTGGTTTTAGCATCTGAAGTCACAAGATCAAGAATTTTGCTAACCAAGAGTTGTGAGTCAGCTATAGCACTTACATTGATATTATTGAAATCTTCCGCTGTCATAATTTCTAACCTTTTTCCATTCAAACACTTTTAATCTAGCATTATAAAGGCATCTGGAAAATCTTGAGTTGCACTTCAGCTCATGTTATTTTATATATTTTGTTCAGTATTAGACAAGAGAAAGTCTGTATACTTCTAGCAATTAGTTGTCATTTTGGCTTCACCTCATTCCATGCAATTTTTACCAAATTCATTGTAGCTAACTAATTGATGATGAAGATCTTTTCTTCTAGTTCTTTACTGTATTATCTGCCAATCAAATGAAAAACAGCTAATTGTATGGAAGCCTTGAATGTACAAATAACTCCTGCATCACATGGTTGCAAATGTGCGGTCAAATTTGGAATGAAGAACTTTAATGTTAAAAATTTGCCATACCATCTATCTCTATTTTATGGCCTAAGAAGTCATCAGAGTAGTAAAACATGACACTTTTAATGAACCAAAACATGATTCCATGAATGCAAGCAGCAACAAAAAATGCCACAAGTCATCCTGTTAGGAAAATACAAACAAAAAATAACATAAAAACAGAAATAGTATATAATATTAACCTACATGTGTGGCTGAAAGTGAGATAACTTTTGCAACACACAAAACATAGTAGCATGAAGAAGAAGGTTCAGTTCTCTGAAGTATCTTAGAACTGAAACTGAAATTCAACTGAAACCAAGCTGAAACCAAACTGAAACCAAGCTGAAACCAAAATCAAAACATGGACAAATCATACCGCAGTTACATAGGAATAAGAACTAACCCTTAATAGAGTTAGTTCCTAACACATCCATGCAGATTTGTCATTAAAATACTGATATCCAAGCTCTTTGTCAGATTTCTAATTAAAAAGTATTGCAGCTATGGAAGTTTACCAATGATCAAATGTACAAGATGTTTTGAACCAGTTGCATTAACACAGATAACAAATTTAATTTGAGTTTTGGTTGTTTCACCCCTGGCTGAGTGTGGTGCACGTGTGGATGAGAAAGAAATGAACTAGGTAATTTATAATACTACAAGAGAGAAATATGGAGTGATAAGAAATAACACAGAAATGTTGATAAAGCAGTACCTGAAAAAAGCTAGGCAAAAACTGAAGAGAGGAAAATATAAAGTATATTTTATGTGTTTTCACAATTGAGTGGAAACACAGATTGTAAGCAAAATACAAGACTATGTTTGGCTATATTTTCTCAAATGTAATCAACTTCAATTACTATTACTGTACATATACAACTATGTATGCCTGCAGCTACTACTCTATGTATGAATATAAATTAAACATGCAACTATAGCTACTAGTGCGGCTAAGTCCTAATACAAAGTACTTCTTGGTAGGCCATTATCTAGGATGCACTTGTAAAAAAGTATATTTAGTCCGTATTGAATGCACTGTCCAAAAATCATCCTTCTTTTCCTATATAATTTTTGGTTATCTCTAACTTTTTAATCTTTGACTTGATTTGTTCCTGAAAAATAGGTAAGACTTCATGAAAAAGATGCAAGTGTAAAATACTATTTTTGGAAAATGGTCAACCAGCCATTTGATAGCTGAAGACAATCTTTTTCTAAAACATTGAGATAGTTGTCAAATACAGTGATGACTTGCTTGATAGCTTTGTCAGTTATCTGGCTGTAAATATTATACTCCATCCAATCAATTAAAGTTTTTGTGCATTCTTTAAGCTCAAGACTGCTAGCACTTCAAGCTCAAGACTACTGGCACTTCAAGCTCAGCACTGCTAGCACTTTGTGCTCAGATACAAGTGGCTCAGTTCTTTATTACATTAGACTTAATTTTCTCTTTAATACTGAGCCATCAGCTTGTTATTTCTTGATCAAATATTTCAAAGCTTGGTTTACTTTTAAAGTAAACTGCTATCTTCTTCTGGATATTGCCATGGAACAATACTAACCAAGACTACTTACCCCCTTACCTACATTGATGTCTGAGTATTTTACAGGCTGCAACATTTCTGTGGTATATTTTTGCTTCTACGCATTGCCTCATGATATTTATATATCTTGACAAATGTTTTGTATCAAATCTAAATTAGAATGACCACAAATAAGATAATCTAGATCACAGTACATTCAATATTTAATACCTTCTTTACTGCATATTTGACCATAAAAGGTAAGCTAATATGATGAGAGACATGTGATTCTACCTTAGAATTAAGCTTCATTTCGCAAAACCATATTTAAATATAGAAGGTATGCTATCAGGGGGGGAATACAACTTGGGAAATTTTACAGTGCATCAAACATAGCCGCTGTGAATTATTTAAAGAAATTTGAAAAACCTTTGTGTACTAGAGAGATTGTGAACAAAATTTGATCGATTTGAAACTCTTTGAAAATTGATAATAGCTGCAAATTTCTATTAATGAGTGAAATGCGCTCTATCAGCATCGACTAATTCTGAGAAGAAATTCAGTAAAGAGAAAAATATGCAATGCGTCGTGATACTGGAATCAAGGTGCAAGAAAAAGACAAACAAAGAAAGGGATATGAATATTTGAAAGATTATATCAACTATTATAGGACTGCTACTTACCACACACTATAGGAGCATGGTACCAAATGGAGTGCACTACTATGGGAGAACTAGAAAAGTAGTGAAGTGACAAGAAATATACAGAACATATTTAAAGTCATGCTATCATGCAGACACAGTTGCACAGTCTCTTTAAATATTTTGGATTAGCCAAAAGAAACTTATTTTTAACTAGGTATATTCCATGGAAAATATGATGTTCAACTAGATAAATAAACCAAGATTTGTGGAGAAGAATTGTAGAGTGGAATAGAGATGCAAGCAAGAACTGTAGTTAGAGTAAGAATTTTTAAAATGGGCCAGAGTTATGTATGAACCGATAATGGGTAATATGGGTTGCAAGTCATTGGTCACGGATAACAGGTCACAAGTCAAAATTTGGGCAGGAATTGTAACAGCAGTAACAGAAATTCTGACAAATTCTCTCATTTTTTTAGAGGATTTAAAAGTTTGTTCAATTTTGTGTTAAGAGTTGATTTTTACGCCGTCTTCTATTTGGAGATTGCTTGCTGATAATCATTTATACTTGAATATCTTTTGTTGGATGTGTTGCTGAGATTCAGTCTTGGCAACACATGATGGTACTTCCTTAATTTACTATTATTTATACTCTTGATGTATTTTCCATTTCAGTCTTGGTGGTACTCACTAGATTAAGGAGTTATAGCACTGTGGATATTCAGGTGTTCAAAGGAATCACTTTTAAGAGAAATAAAAAAACATCCATAAAAAATTCATGCCTGAAGTTATTTGAAAAGTGCTCAAATTCTGCTCTTAAGATCAGTTTTGAGATTAATCATACTCAAGCATTGAAAACTGGGATCAATGATAAAATAGTTCCTGAAAAGCAAAAAACAAATATAATTGGTTGCAAATTTTTAGATTTGTAAGGAATTTACTATAATATGCTTTGGAATTGCAGTAGATTCTAATACAGTGAAACCTCTGGAGTTGGATGCCTTGTAGCTCTAGAAATCTTAGTAGACTGTAGAGTAGGCAAGATAGTGGCTTTTCTTTTGAGTGTTTTTGTCCCTAGTAATTCTAAAAGCCTGATTAAATTGGACCCTTCACACTGCATCAACAATTTAAAAAGTTTTGTTGTAACTACTTATTAGGAATGCAACAGTCAAAATGCAAGAAGAAACAGACAAGAATTAACACAGATATGTTGCATTCAGCAATTTATATCGATAGAAGTGAGGACATTTTATCAACATAAAAATATATGTAGCCTAATTATTCAGAGTGCGTGACTCTCCTTCAACCTTGAAATTGTACAAATCCTTTGGAATTGTATAATTGTACAAATCCTTTGGAATCGTATAATTGTACAAATCCTTTGGAATCGTATAATTGTACAAATCCTTTGGAATCGTATAATTGTACAAATCCTTTGG
>JAULBW010005632.1:0-54020 GCA_032358265.1 Vaucheria bursata | reverse complement strand
AATCGTATAATTGTACAAATCTTCCTTAATCTTAATGCAGCAACAGAATTAGTACCTTAAAAAATTGATTCCTAACATTACTTAGATTCATGAATAAATCTATATAACTGCATATATACGTTAGAAACAAAGAATCATAAAAGCCCTCTATGTAAGTTAGAAACAAAGAATCACAAAAGCCCTCTATATAAGTAAAAAAGTACAGTCTTTGGGTTATAATTTTTCAGAATATTCGTTGTGATTTTTTGTTTCAAATAACTAATAAATAACCTTTTTTCATTATGTTTAAAAACTGAAGTAGAGAATGAGATTTTATTGGTTTAGATTTGCTCTAATAGAATGGTTTTCTATTGATGCCTTCAATGTGCAATTATGAGCATGATTAAAATACAACGAATCTAATTGCTGAATTAGCATATAGTCAGGGATCTTCAATAGGACTATTTAGTATTAATGATGAGACTAAGTGAGCTCAATGCCAGTAATAGAAATGCTGAAAGTAGACTCCATGCGAAGAAGCATTTGAGCAGATAATATTTATATATCTTCAATGAAAGAAGTTTTGGGGTCTCTGTTGCCTCATAAATATCAGTATAAGCAAAACAGACATACTAGTTTGATGGAAATCCTATTGGTAATCCAGAGAAAAGAATGCATGCTGTATTCATGATTACCGTTGACAGTGTGGTCATGTCAAAAGTTAAATGTCACTGCTAACAATGAAAAAAATATCTCTCGGAATAGTGCTCTACAAATACTTTTCAAATTAGTTCCTGGGATTTGAACTATTCAGATGAATATTTTTGAAAATTAAAATCCTAGAACTTCAACTTCAACATTGTTGAAAATTTAAGAACATTACTTCTGTCATCTTTTACAATGGACCAACTTACCGAGCATTGAAATTTGATATAATGTTGAAATTTTAGAATATAGAGTTTTATTATGGCTGGTCAAGATTTCTTCGATAAGACTACTTTTGTCGCTGGATTAGCGATTGGAAGTCTTTCAACGTGGCTTATACAAGTCCTTTCTCAGCGGTGGCATCGGAATGAAAAAGAATTGATTCTTCATGAAAATCTGCTGTCTCCACCATACTTTTTCTTAGGTGGACACCGACGAAAGCTCTTGGGAGCTAATGGTGAACATGTAAGTTTTGTGCATAAGGAAGGTTTCAATGAAAAATAATTCACTCGGAGGATACGTAGTCGCTTTGGTTTCAATGATAACTACGAAATAATTATGCTACGTTTTATCTTTTGTCCTTTTTTCAGTTTTTTTCTCAACTTGCTGAATGGAATAAAAAATATGGACCTTTTTTTAAAATATATGTTGATTATTGGAAAAACTGCATAGTTATATCGGACCTTGCTGCAATTAAGGTGATACAGGCCAAACCAATTTGTTATATTTTGTTATTCTATCTTTATCAAAACTAGTTATGGAAAGAGGATATATGCAACTTCTTCATTGCATTATTACCTATTTAAATTTTGATCATGAAATGAATTATTTTAGGTCATAGCAAAACCTCATCATAACTTATTATTTGCAATGAATTGTTAAAACTTGTATGCCGTAAAATGATAGTTGATATTTGGTAATTTTTTTGTATTTAATTACCTTATTAGTAAAAGTTTTATTCATTAGTCAGTGCAGAAATTCTATACCGACTAAAATATTTCTTGTCGTCCATATGTAGGCAATACTAGACCAACCATTCACATTTGAAAAAATCGGACCAAACAAGAACTTTCATGTACTGGAAATGTTCCAAAACAATGCATGCCTTGTTCAGTCTGAAAAAGTAGAACATGAGTCCAATGAAAGAACAACCTTTTCATACAGTAGGTGTGCTTTGAAGAATTAAAATCATTATTTAATCTTATATGCTTGTTGTTTATGTTATATATATATATATATACATATATATGTGTTCATGAATTTATGGTTTTGCTAATGAGTTTAGTATGTAAATTTTTTATCGATTTTATCAAACTTTATAACAAGAATCTTATCCTTCAGAATTAACAAACACGAGCTAAGAGAAAAACTTCCAAGCATGTTTACAACAACTTCAGAGCTTATAAAAAAGTGGAAGACTAGAGCTTTAAATGGAGAAGGTTAGAAAATGAACATGCACTTTTGCCATTTATACGTTGTCAAGTCATGATTTCATACAAAAGTTGGTGGTTGATTATACTCTTGCATTAACCTAGTTTAAGTGTTCAAGTATAATTTTTGATACTGAAATTGTTTAAATTATTATTTAACTACACTTATTCTCCAAAAAATGATTATTAAAATATATTGTAAATTTATAAAAGCACTTTTTAATTGTTCTCTAATAAACATCGTTATGTTATGATTTAATGATGTTAAAATAAGCCTTGTCTTTGATGAATTAGCATCATATTTTATTATTCATATTTTGCTAATACCAGTATTATATGCAGTGATTGAAGTTTTAGGTGATTTGAACATTTGGAATATTACTAGTATACTATCTGCACTACTGGGCCATCAAATCGAATATAATTTAGCAGAAAAAATACTGAAAGAAATTAGTTCCATCACCCAAGTTTGTGTTGACAATTACACAAATACAAGGCCATTTCATCAACTGAGGTCAAATGCTGAACAAGCAAAAATACAACATGCTCAAAATAAACTTTATGATACAATGGGAGACCTACTAGATGCAAGTTTTTTTAGCAGTTGCTCAAAGCAAGTAGAAATGAATCAAAAAAAGGCTACAAATCCTATAGGGAGAGAGCATGCTGAAAGGTAAGTACACTGGTGTACAATTTTTATATGATTCAATAGTTGTAATCTTATTTGTTCTTTGGGTCTCATTTAAGCTTAGTGATTGTGGTGTCTTAATTTTGATTAATCTGCTTCACATATAATTTGTTATTTCCAATGTTGATTCGATTTTTTAAGCATTTTCAATATTAGATTGAAGCCATTACATGAACCACTTACAGATATTTGTCAATCAGCTCCCTACTTCTTATCAGTATATTGATACATATATATTAGCAGACCTGAAGATGATAAGAAAACAAATTTGGAGAATAGTAGTTTTGATAATGATAATCAACTGAAGACAGTCCTAGATGCAAAAGAATCCTCACAGGTGCTTCAATTTCTTAAATACATCATACAAAATTAAGATGTTACACTTTCTATGTGAAAAGTGATGTCGATTTGGTTATGATCTTGAAATGTGTAAATGAAAGTAGTGAAAAAAATGCATGTTAATATAATGAATTATGCTTTAATTAAGGCTAGTAAAAATATTGTAGGAACAATATTTTTATATTACAATTGATTGGTCTAAATATTAATGTATCTGAGGATGATTCCAAAACTAACAAATTACCAGTTGTTTCTATGTTAGTGAATATTTTATCTAGTAACAGTGTATCATATTTTGCCCGCTATTTTAATAGCTCAACATTCGATCTATGTTTTCTATGCAAATATTGTCCGTGATCTTAGGAAAATCACATGACTATGTAGATTTTAACTTATTTTTTGTCTAGAGGGTATTCACCTCAAGTCATTCTTGAGTAATTAAGTTGAGCTTACATTGTCCTTGACTTTTTTCCATTAAAATATCTTAGCTTTTGTCTATTGGTTCAATATTTGCATTTTGGTACAAACATAAAATTTCTATTTTTGTATATATTATTCGGTATGATGAATATATATATATGTATGCAATTTGTGATTTACAGGATACTGCTGAACAAAAAATGAAACGTGAATGCATGATAAAGGCTACAAGTAATATGCTCATCATGGGATCGAACGCTGGTACAAAATAATATAATGTAATTTATCCATGTATATACATATAAAATACATTCTGTAATAGATCCCATGTTTTTTATTTATTTTTGAATGCAACCTATTATATATATATATTTCAAAAATATTTTATTACATCATGCAAGTATATAATTATAAGTATTACACTGTGTAATTATTTTTTTAAAACAGAAAGTAATAATTTATAAAATTACTTAATTTTAAGTTTTATAGGTGTTAAATAAAGCAAAACTTTGTATATGGCTGCATGACTGCAGCATAAACTTCTACACCATCCTAATGAAATCTTTTTGCATTATGTATTATTTGGCAGTTAGCAGTGCAATGGCATGGTTATTATATGATATGGCAAAGAATCCATGTGCGCAACAAGCAATTTTTAATGAAATAAGTTCATTACGGCATACAGAAACAGTTTTAAAGATATACCCCAGAATTATGGAGTCTGGCAAGACTGTAAGTGAAACTCCTCTAGTCACTAGTACAGTCAAATCTCAAATCAATGCCTCAGACCTTATCAATGCAACCTCCAAAATGGCTGCTGATGTAGCACTTGTATGTGGTGTAGGATCAATGCCAATGGAGTGAGTTATTTATATTTATATGATACTTTTTGAAAGACTTTTCCTAGTTTTTAAGTTTAGGTGTCATGATGCTGCAAACGATAATGCTATGCACGTATAACTTAATGCTGGTCAACGATGAAATAGATAACAGTATCATTTGTGTTACCATATTGTGGGTATCATGTAGCATATTTTTATCTTCAATTGTATCAAAATATCAATGTTGGTTCAAATACTAATCAAACTATTTTTGTGTGAAAACTGCATTCATAGTACAAACTGGTCATAAACATCATCAGACTTACAAATATTCTTTAAAAAATGCCATGAATAAGAAAAAATGATGGCATATTTCAGAAATAACTTTTTACAATGTTAGATAATCTCATCTTTGTACATTTTTTAGAGTGGAAGCAAGTCTGACCGTAAAACAAGACCATGATGAATGTAAGCAAAGCACTTTTGCTCTTAACTCAAATCCCCAACCAACCGGTAGCTCAAGTGCTTCAAATAACATTGGTAGTTGTAAATCTAGAGTTCAAAAAATGGAATCAAACCAGAATACTTTGGAAGCCATTTCTGAGACAGGGGGTAATATTGACCACAGAGAAGATATAGAAAGTTCATGCAGTGATAATGTACTGTCAGAAGACAGTGGCTATATCAGCTCATCTGGTTCTGAAGATAAAAATCAAAAAGCACTTGATGCTAATGTGAAAAATGCTGGCAATGAACTCCCTGAGTCAGCAGAAAATGAGCTAAAACTGAGAGCTAAGGAGGAAAAGGTAGAAATAGTTAAAAATTTTATGTACAACAAAGCCAATATCTTTACGTCAGATATGGAATACTAAGAGATACAAAAAATTGATTTTTCAAATATTAATTATTTAGAATTATAGAAATTATTTTGAATTAATATCATGCACTTATTTTGAATTGAATAAAAAAATTTTTTAGAATTAAATTTATCTTATTTTTAAAAGAATTATGCACCCCTTATTTATATCTGCATTATGACTTAGAATGCTAGGTTAAATTGAAAATTACATAGAATACTAATCTTTCTTTACTTTCAGGTGTAGTAAAATAATGATTTTAATTCATTTAATCTCATAAAAAATTATCTAAATCATGTTAAATATCTTAGTGTACAGAATGATATATTTTCCTGTCTTTCTACTTGAATTGGTTAAAACTGAGGCACACAATTTTACTCAACTTGTAATGATACACTGTTTTAGGAAGAAAATCAGTATTTTGATGATAAGGAAAGCAACAAAAGCGTCTGTGGTTCTGATATCGATTCTTCTCAAATATCCGATTTGACTCGAGGAGAAAAAACAATTAGTGCAGCAAAGAATTCAAATGGAGCTCTCCTTCACGTTCATGATGAGCTGTATGTTCAAGCCATTGCAAAAGTGTCACCAGTTCTGGTTGAAGAAGGAAAATATTTAGAACAGAGCAGATTTTCTCAACTGTTTTCATGGGATCAGGTAAAACTATTATCAATTACACTAATTACACATTCTACCATGATGCTTAACAATTATCATATTCTAACAATGATCCTTTTGCTACTAATAGAAAGTCATTATTGAGCATCCATGTTAAGTAAAGAACTCAGATAATTTAGAACAGATGTAGGCACTTTTTTGCCGATTGTAGGATGACAAAAAATGCATGGCATAGTTTGCAACAAATTTTTATTTCATGCTTGGCACTTTTATTTAATATTTTACCAAACTGACAATACTCTATGGTATCAATTAAAAAATGCATTCATTAGGTGCATTTTAAAATACTACTCAGATTTATATACATTCGTCTAACATAAAATTTGAAAATTGTAACTTTAAATAGTCACGAACAAAAAATTTGATAATTGTACACTGTGAGCTGAAAATTTGATAATCAAACTATTATTCTGCCTTGCAATAGGCTGGTAATGCATGAAAGTTGCCAGATTTTTTTTTGTAGCAACTAAGTAATTAAACTCAGAGATTTTTATTATTGAGACTTGCTTAGGATTACTTAAAAGCTCATTCTAAAATTATTACATGAAATAAGATAAAGATTTTCCCTCCATTAAAATGTAAAGAAAGTTTTCAAAGAATTAAATTTTTCTCTAGGAAAATAAAATAAATTCTATTCATTCACATATAGATAAACTCTGAGATGCCATATCTTGAAGCTGTAATACATGAGTCGCTGCGGATGCATAGCCCCGGTGGCAACGTGCTGATGCGTCGGTCATTGGAAGACACAATTATAAATAATATATCTATCAAAAGAGGAACAGAAATACTCATACCTATAGGATTAACTTTAAGGTGTGTACAAAACTTAATTCATTTCCAATTTTGAATTTAATTAAATATATGAAATATGTGCATCAACTTTGCTTAGAAATCAAAGTGTCATGCATAATAGTATTTGAATATAATGTACATATTGAAACTACTGAATAAATTCATTATATTCAAAAATTTGAAGCTGAATTTGGCACAATAAGGCTTTGTCATTCATTCGTAATTTGTGAAAATTTGTTAAAAGCAAATTTGTTTTGTTCAATAATTACTGCATCTCCAAATTTTTTCAAACCCATATGACATTAACTTATGCATGATATACTGGATTATTTATTCACTTGATGAATAAATAAGCTCAATTCTTTTTTGCTTTTATTCACGTTTTCACTTAATTTGAGAATTTTTTCATAATTTAAAGAAAAACAATCCCAAATGACTTGACCAAAATCACATGAAATCAAATGCATGACAAGGAATAGGTAATGATTTATCTGCTTGATGTTACTATGAATCTTTATTGTTATTTATTAGATTTTTCTGAGATGCTGCATTAAATAAGGCATTTGTATTGGCAATTTGGCAAGTTTCAATTTCTATTTAAATGATACAAACTAGAAAGGAGACCAAATATAATTTTTAAACCTTTATTTTTCATCAAATAATTTTTCTCCAAAATATATGGTTTTGGATTTAGATCACTGTATAATTACATTTAAATTAAGTAAAACATAAATGCTCATGGTGCGATCCAATGCTATACTTCAAAAATATTATTCAACCTTCAGCAATACATATAAATCTATATTTTTTTTAATAAATTTGTAGGGACGAGTCTAATTTTAGTAACCCCTATGCATTTTGGCCTGAACGTTGGTTGATAGTAGAAGGAAAGTTGCCTTGTCCGCCAGATTTTAAGTGCAATAAAAATGCTTTAATATTATTTGGCAGTGGGCTTCAATCTTGCCCTGGTGAAGAACTTGCACTTTTACAACTGAAGGTAAATTTTTTTTTATAAATGCATATTGAGATATTACAAATTTGATTTAGTATATTAACATTTATTAACATTTATAAAGAATTAACAAATATCATATTGTGTCAAGTTCAATATAAGTTTTTTTGGATATAAGGAAGAAATTCTATTGTCCCGACTGCTTTGCTACAGTTAGAGTTTACAGCAATTGATTATTTGGTATTCTAAGATTTTTAAATACCTAAATTTTTTTTAAAATATGGACACTGAAATAAGTCAAGGTTTCTGATTGGTCAATTTTTATTTATCAATTCTTTATATGTAACCAGATTGGAATGCACATTCAACTTGTGTCAATAAAAAATTTTAATCTTTTATAGTATGTACTGTTTTGATATGAAATTTTCATTACATACTCTAAAGAATATTCTGCAAATTTTTAAATGTTTTAAATATACAAATGAAATTTAACATTTTTAGTTTTTTTGTATTTTAATGTTTACTATGTGTACAATGTTTCTTTTAAATATTGTATTGGATCTACTTACATAAATATTTAGAAGCATTAAAACGATCATCATCTCATTAAAAAAATTCATTCAAATGAAAAATTTATTGACTTTAAAAGCAAAATGGCTTGTATCCTTAGGTCACGTTGGCCGCATTAGTACAAAAGTTTCATTTTTCTCTTTGCGGTGGGCATCCTGAACCAATAGAAAAAACAAAAATTGGCTTTTCATGCTACCCAGATGGTTTGAAAATTAATCTCACTGCAAGGACTACATAAGGTACCATAAATTTTATAGAAAATCAATCAGTTCATTTATAGAATTTACTTTTTTGTAACACATTTTTGTTTTTCAATGCCTCAATGTATAATGTCTCAAAATTGAGATTGAACTGAATTCTGTATCACATTTTAATCAAGTTGCATTGATTATATTCTGTTTTAAAAGCATATTGAGTTATTTAAGTTGATCTTTGTACCTGTTTCATGCAGTTTTAGATGTATAGAAGAATGCATGCGGAGCTATCTGAGTGAATGAAGCTGCTTATTGCTGTATCCACTATACTATGCTGAAAAATGCATATATATCATTTATAATAAATAAAATCAACTAATCGTGTTTTAAAATTGTGATGGCATCAAAGAAACTTTTCAAAAAGTATGAAAAATGTAAAAATATCGATGAAAAATACATTATATATTGTTTGTGTTAAGCAATGAATTCAATTAGCACCAAATAAGAATTCTTATAATAATTATAGACTGGGCAAAAAATATGGATGCATTAGATTTACTCTGCAAACTATAAGTCATCCTGAATTATTATTATGCTATATTTTGTTCAACACAAATAATTATACGGATAAACATTAATTTTTTTACAAATGGCACTTCAAAAGCATTGCTGCAAAATTTGATGAACCATTAGCATCAACGTCAATTAACCACCTGAGTAGCAATTTTTCTAAATTTACATCCATAATTTAGCATTGCTGCAGTCACATATTAAAAGCTCTAAGTACTAGCAAGCCATTTGTTTTCGAATCAACAGACAACGGACTATGAAAGTAGCATAAGTTGGTTCATGATAGATATAAGTGAAATTAATGAAGTTAAGCCTATGTATATTGCTTTTTATGAAATATTATCAGCAAAATTTTTTGTCCATCTTATAATTACATTTTTTCTGAACTCTAAATGGGTACATGTTGATCATTTCATCTATTAGGTCTCCTATTAAACTCTAATTCTACATTTCCTACTCTTTGTTAGCAAATTTTGTTGAAAATGCTGAAGTTCATTTTAAAATCTCTTCCTTAAACTTTTTTTATGTAATTATATCAAATTCTATTAAAATGTCTGTCTTTTAAGGGTGTTCTGAAGACACTGCAAGCAATTGGTATTTTATTTAACTTTTGAGCTTCATTTTCTGACTTACTTATTCATCATGTTGGTATTTTGTTGCTTTTTCAATTTCTCAATTTTTTTTTATATTTTTTCGTTTTTCTTCAACAATAATTCATTTTTGGAGAGAATGGTGATTATTGTGTCTCTCAAAAAAGCATGTATCAAACTCAATGCCAAACAATACTCAAAATATTGCACTAACAGTTAAAATAGAATCCATCCATATAGAACTAAATAGTGGTGAAATGTACAATAACTTGTTTATTGTTCTCAGCTACTTTTCTAATTATATATTAGCTGCTGCTAAATCATTCTTTCCAAAAGTACAAAACAATCTTAGTCAAACACTGCAATAGCTGAAATGCAATTTTTTAATAGTTGCATTGGATAAGCAGGTTATAAAAAATTGTGTACAACATCAAAGTCAAGGTTTCACAAAATAGAAAAAAGCTACTTCATGTAAATGAGTTCTAATTTTAATACATTTAAATGCCAGTCCATGTTATTAGGAAACAGTAAAATCCTGCATCGTCAAAAGTATAATGTGAAATAAATTGTTAGAAACATGAAATACAACTAAGCACAAGAAGCTGTGACAGAAATGTGTATATTTATCATGTACTAATTGTGTTGATAGAAGTGAACTAACTTTCAACACAACAGAATATATAACCCTAATGGCATCTGTGCAGCCAATTTACTTGGAACATCATAAATAAAAACTGACCACAGTTATAAAAATATAATTAATCCCTAAGGAAGTTAACTCCTAACATAAATTCACATCACAAAGCTGTTTGCAGAAAAAAATTAGAACGAGATGAAACAAAATTTAAGCAATTTGCCAAGAGTATTTTCATTCATTTGCATGCATAAAAATAATAATAGATAAACATGTTTGGAGGATAAAAACTGCAAGGGGTAGAACTATCAATACCAGTTTATTCTTCTTCTTGGAACTCTACCATAAACTAGTAAAATAGATTTGTAGACAACTCGAGAGTCTACAGTACCAAGAAAAACTAGCTATTTTTCTAATAGAAAAAAGTTACAAGTATTGACAAAAATTATATAACAAGTACTTCAATATTTTTCTGTTCTGCGCTAAATGCATATTTTTAAGTTCAAAATAATTACTGTGCGCCACTCATAGTTTGATCTCAAATTGATAATACAATATCTTTACCATGTCAACTGTTACACCCATTACTACGCAACAAAGAATTTATGGATTATGTTGACCATGATGACAAAATTTATGCTATTGTTCTTAACCTTGCAAATTGCAAAAACTTCACTGAGATGAAGTAGGTAAAAGCTTTTTTGTTTGAATATATTTCTATTATTTAAACAGAACAGTATAACCCTTTTACATGCTACAATTTTGCTGCCAGTTTCATAAGATATTATTTAAATCATAACCTTTCATTTGTCACTTTAAACTACTATAGCAGAGATAATGATAGCATAAGTGTCAGGAATTAACCACTAAGGGAGTTAATTCTATTCTGTAGCTGTGGTACATTTCTCCTGATACTATGTTGAAGTTCCAGTTTAGACTATGAGAACAAGTTTTAGTAAGTGATATTTTGTTGCGGTGATGAAGTTATCTTACTTCTATCAACACAATTTAGGATGTAATAATATATGCATTCTGTCACAGATTACTTATATTTCTGCTGTGTTACATTCCTAACAATAAGCTTTAATTTTGGCACAATTTGTAAAAAGCAATATTTGACCTCTTTTCAATTTTCATATGCAAAACAACATTATCTCTGTTTAGTGATTAAAAAATTTATAGTTTATTCTTTTTGCTTATATTATACTTCTAAGAAAATTTTTAAAAATTTCTTCAGTGTAATACTTGTTCAAGAATTGTAGAACTGAATGCTACTGTATTTGCACTCAAGATGAATTAAACTTAATAAAAAATGTGTGCAACCAAACAGTAAATGCAGAAGATACAAGAATTGCAATGAGTTTATAACTTATAAAAGCAAAAGAGAGATCATCTTACCTTGGTATGTCAGAACATTCCAATAAATTTTGGTGCATTCAATACTCCCTGTGCAAAGTAGAAAATGTGCTTCATCAGAGTAGTTCATGAAAAACTAAGATGTGTCATAAATCCACAGTGGAATTCTTAAAAGCAGGCTTTACAAAAGTGTCTGAGCTGTAATGTGAAGACAAGAGTTGGGGGGCTATGTGGAAAGACTAAGAAAAAAGTATAATGGGAATACCAGAGATATAGAGAAATCTGCTGAAGATTATCTCTGAAGAGAACAGGTTAAGTCTGAGAAAGTATAGGTGCAGTCAAGGAAAGCTGATTATTGACCAATACAATACAGTTCTTGGGTGAGAATCAAATAAATATTTACTGCCAGGTGGAAGCCCAATATAGAAGATACACCCTGGGCCAAGTAGAAATTATACAGTTTGAATCCATGTAGAGAGTTAAATGACATGAGCATACGGGAATCCAAGTGTAAAAAAGATTGGAAAGAAAGCAGGAAATGTAGGGAGCATCAGACAAAACAGTGATCAGTCAGGTATTTACAGATCTACTGACAAGGATATTTGCAGTGATTTGCTAGAAATTTATAGACTAGGACCTTTACGTTGGTATAGCCCTGGCTGCGCAGCAATACATTAGAATGTATAGAATAAGTTTTTGTGTTAAGATATTCGGACTCTGAAAACTACTTAAAAGGTGCAGCTTTTTAAAACTGAAGTGGGTTTAAATGCCTGTGGAGAAAGCCACAAGAAGCTATTTTAGTAAAGAGCCAAAGGTGCAGATGCAGCTGATAGTAAAATTCTGAACTCAGCTTTCTAATAAAGAAGCTTGGAAAAACCAAAATTGCTCTGTGCAACAATGGATTGATTTATGAGAAAGACATTTCAATGAGACGGAAAGAAGGGAATGGAACAAAATGGCTCCAAATTTTAGTAAAGAGCTGTATAGCTTAAAAAATAAGCTGTTTGTGCTGCGGTGGCTACTTCATATTCTAAGTATGATATATTACTTTGCCTGATGCAAGCGTAAAACCTTAACTTGATTATATACATGGAACAAATGCAAAAGATATTATTTATTGAGCTGAGAGAAAGGTCATTCAATATACATGTCATGATAACTTAATGGCACTTCCAACACATTTGTATTATTTAATGTTTTAATTCAAAATTTTAGTGAAAACATCAAAAAGTGGTGATAAATATATCTCTATGTAACTAGTTTTGAATACTTTATCCCATTTGCATTAAGAAATGGCCACTGTAGAAAGTGCTTAATGCAGAATTTGGGTCTGAGATGATTCTGCTAAAGGTGTACTGCAATGAGCATAAAGCTTGACTGCATATATTATTTGTTCCTACTTTAACAAAGGCAATGCTTGTTTTACTGTCTGGTTCTCACAAGCTCTTTCTGTATGAACCGGTAGCAGTGTTGATGGTAACAGATTTAACGCTGTAAATTTCAAGTTGATGAATTTGAGTTAGTTACCTACTCCATATTTTTTGCTTGGATATTATCGTGTGATATTTTCCAATTCGAAGTACCGTACAAGTAGGTTTATAAATTTAAACAATAACCTGCTTGTGTTAGGAACTGTAAGGATCCGTTCCCTAATGAATTGGCCGACTATTCGAGTCTGACCAAGTAAGACGCGTGTAAACGAGCATATCTGTATATATTTGCTTTCACATTGCAAGGATCACTATTCGCAATGTGTGATATCTTAACTTTACTTGCCACATACTTTTGTGTTGCGTTTTCTGCTGTACTTTGGGGTTTCATCAGTTAAGTTATTACAGTTTGGATATATTGTTTCTAAATTTTTTTACATGGTGGCACTGAATCTACGTATTTAAATTACCTTCAACACATGAAATTGTTCATATCTTGAGCTTCAAGCAATTTGGTATTGGCTGGTTTTCAAGCCACCAGGATTGCTAGTTGCACCGCTTGAAAAGCTCTTAGCTGCTCAGTATTTAATATGAGCAGTTGTACTCCATGCATATTTTTATGGTGTTTTTGAGAAAAGGCAGTATGCTGACCATGTGGGAACTTACATGTCTTATGATTGTACCTCCTAATACATGGCTTCCTGAAATATTTCATTGACACCCCAAGTAGTAAGAAACTGATTTTTTTTGCCAGGTCACATATTTTCAGATTTTGTGCAAGTTGGGCGCATAGAGTGTACTTAGAACTAACATGTAGAGCTGAATCAGAGCACCTAATGCATTCTATCTTATGGAATATGGCTCATATCATGTTCTAATTCAATTTTAACATTTATCTTGTCCTTCTTAGAGAACATGATGAGAAATTTCAGTTTTCGAACGCACTGACTCGGTAAAATGCATATACCACCAATTCAAGCCTCATCTTTTTTTCTTGACTGAAATTTCTACTATAATAAAATATATGCTTTCTTAGCCACATAACTTTTTTCCTCTTTGCTCTTTATTGCAGAAAAATTGTAAATTCCTGGTTAAGGAAAGCGGTCAATGTTTGCATGCTAACAAAAAACATTTAATCAATCTACAATGTTGCGAATCCTAGCAGAAAGTCTTACTGGGTATTAAAGCACTCACTATACGGGTACATATTTAGGAACATGATGCACATTTGTCTTAGAGGGTTTAATGAAGTTTTTAAAAAATCTCCTTAAAATGTCATTTTGTTTCTTTTGCTATAGTTTTGATTTTTAAATCTAATTAAATATGTTGAACATTGATATATTGAGCTGAGATTTATGCATAGTTTATATCAATGTAATTAGAATTTTTCTTGGTACAGCAATACTTAAAAATTCAAATGCACCGTGCATATGTTTTTGTGTACCTGCAGATCAAGAATATCAACCCAGAAAAATTTCATGTGGTTCATTGTTTCAGGAGGTTTAATTTTTACCGAGAAGAACTGTTGTTGATACATATGTCATCAGGCAGCAAGGCACGGTTTCTATCACTAGAATAGGAATTGTTACGCATAATATTGCAATGATATGGGGCATCCAATATAACTGATATCTTCGGCAACCTTGAAAATTTTATTTTGATTTTAACTACAATCGATGAGGACAAATACTGCCTTTTTGTGAATAAGGTACAAATTCTTTCCATTGCATCCTGTAGTTTTTCTTCAACTGTTGTCTCTTTCTATATTTCAAGCTGGGATCGAGCAACTTCATCAAATTCAATACAGATTATAAATCCTATCAATGGTATCAATTCACTGTTGCATATTAGTTGATTTCATTGAGGTCTTTAAAAATCTTAAGCATAATCAAATTCATAGATGGCTTAGAATATATGAGCGTTGTTTATTTAACAACTTACAATGAACTTTGGTATTTATTTTTATATGATTCTAAACTTTTGAAGATTCAAAATTACGTTGATCATGGCACTTAGTTATATTTTCTCAAGCATGTTACATATTTTAGCTAGTTTTTTCGGCTATAATACAGAGTGCATGGATGGAAAGTGAAGCACTTGATGTTTGCATCAAAGTAACAATTGGTGAGATTTCTATATAAAAAGTGCATCCAAAATAAAGTACTTCAAGTTTAAATCCTTATGGCGCGAAATACGTATCTCATTCACTCTTTAAAAAAATAAAATAAACATAAATTATATGCAAAAAGAGGTTTCTTAACATTCGATAAATAAATTTACCATCGTTGTTGCATATTCAGCTATGTGATTGAAAGCGGTATGACATCATCAAACGGAATTGGCTCGCCTTTAGCGTAAACACCGACATATGCTCTAAGCTCTAATAACTACAAAATATCATATGGATAATTCATCAGATGAAATGCAAGAATAGCAGTTGAAACTTTCATTCTGTTTTGTTCTTGGTATCTTTAAATTTAACAATCGAATTATATCACAAACCCTATACAAAGTTCAATGAAAAATTGAAAAAAAGTTAGTAACTTTTATCCTCTTTTATAGTACAAAAAAATAATTTGTTCAGATTAGTTATTAGTACGGCAGAAGATAGAGCACAGGGATAAGATAGTAAAAGGTGGAGTGATATCATATATCAATGTGCAAAAATATACTTCGTAGAAATGTCCTAGAAATTATCCTCTAGCTGAATATTCAAATAATTGCAAGTATACTGGATAATATTCTATACTAGTCAACTTCAATATAAACACTGACAAATAGCTATAGCTATTAATATTAACATGACTAAACTCGAATCTATTTTTCAATCAGCCTCATATACTCATTATTCAAATATTTTTACACCATGATGAGAAACATTGGTGAATTGTGTTGGATAATACCTAGTAGACTAGATTTCATACTACATAGACAAAGTGAGTGGAATTGTTCTAAAAGCTTTAGAATAGTCTTCTTTATTTAACTCAGAAACAAAAAAGTCTCTGTGGCAAAGAAATGGGATATTTTTTATAAAAAATTATTTTCCATCGTGACTGAAAGGTTGCAACATAGAATACAAGTATCACTTGAGAGTCAAAACTCCAGTTCGATGCATTTGCATCTTCATCAGAAAACAAACTTACATGAAAACTATTAATCAACCCCTTCAATACGGGTGGATACAGGTTTGCTACAAGATCACAAAGTGTGAAACAGATTTAAGTTATGAAGCTTTTCTTCCTTGACTCCGTAAATTCAGTTATGAATGAAAAGTCATGCTAAATTTATGTATATTTCTCTGAAAGGAACTATTTCTAGTGCCTTTTCCACAACTATAAGCATTCATTTGAGACATGATTGTGCGGACAGCGTAGACATCATAAGATATAAATACATGTACTTCTATAAACATTGGATTCAATTCTAGCACGTAAGAAATCGAAGCCATCGTCAGAACGAAAAAATAAAAGAGCTTGTAATGGTGAAGTCAGATATTAGCATAATTTAACTGCAGGAGCATTTGCTGCAGTTTCTTGAACCATTTATTCAGCATATATATATATATTCATCAGAATATACTTGCAGTGTGAGATTAAGTAAGTTTCACTGTAGCACATTTTGTAACCCATTCTATAAGAATAACGAATATCAACTCTGCAACACTAGATATTGTCAATTTGGCCATTCAATTTATTCCGTGACGCTTACCTGCGTTGAGCCCTTTTCAAGTGGGGCCAGTATACTATTATCACCATTAGGCATACGCTCATAGTAACTACCTAGTTTACTACGGCACAATCTGGGGTTTTTGGCTTCCATAGGTACACAAAGTCCATCGCTACCAAAAAACGGACCATTGTTTGCCCTACCAAAATGTTCGGAAAATTGCGGAATTATGTTAAAAAGGTAGCTCTAGCCATTCATTATGTGACGACATGTTAGTTTAAATTGATACAGACTAGTTGACTATACATAGCTAGCTTAGTAACCTGCATGAAGTGACTCTAAATTAGTTTAAAATTATTCTGACTAGTTTACCACACTCATGTAGTATTGGAGCCCATATTGATCTGCAGCCATAGAAATAGTTCTAAGAACATTGTTACGGAAAATATTAAATTGAAGTTGAATACATTAATGATTTATACATGAATCATGTGAAACCGAATCTGTCAACTATAAAAAAGCCTCACAGTTTGAAGGAAAATCACCTAATATATCTATCCTAATTACCATTATTCGGTAATCGCACAGAAATAAAGAAACTGTATAGAAAGAATAGAGGAAAAGATAAAACAATTTGTACAGTGACATATGCAATTAATAAACTTTACCTTCAACTAGGACATCCTTCTTGAAACTTGTTATTTAACTACATAGTCAAGTATTGACTACTAAACTCTATAGCGGGACCAGATAATTATTAACTTGTTATCCAAAATTTGCTACATTCACCATTCATTATACCTGAAAATCTGAAGCTAACTTTGCAACACTTGACTTATTTGTTTATTCGTAATAAGTGAAAATTTGTTCACATTGATTCTTTGTATCCGAAGTTGAAGTTTGCAGCATAGTAAACAGTTGAGTACCTATCAACAATTGCCAATCCTGCTCCACCAATTTTTCTGAGCTTAATAGGATTTTTATTCGTATTTCCATCTGGCCAAGTGAACAAAAAAGCACTGATACCTGGCCTATATTCTGACTCTCCAACCCACCTGCAAATAATGATAATTTCTCAGTGAATTTTAGAATTATTCTATAATGAGCATATCAAGGAAAAAAATCAATTTTAGAAAATGATTTATTTCCAGTGATTATTCAATGCTGTCGAATAATTTTTATCTTTTGGATCATTGCACAATGAGGATACTGTGAAAAAAATGAATTCAAAAATTAAGTAATTTCAAGTGATTTTTCAAATCAGTCAAGTGGCTCATCACAAAACTCTTTTTAGGGCTATCTTTGGCTAAATAGTACTATTTTCACAAAAATAAGGTACTTGGTCTTAAAACTTCGATAGAAAATAGATTTTAATCGATCATTTGATGATGCTAGATTAAATCTATTTTTCATGGCTTTATGCAGTTTAATGAAAAAATAATCTTTTTATAATAAATTTTATCTAGTAATCGTAAAATTGGTTGGAAATCATAATAACTAAATACGCACCCTTTTGGATTGTATCCACCAATGATTGCGCCTCCTTCAGTTTTACCAATAATAACTCCAGGACCTTTTTTATCTACCCCTCTATGAAATGCATCTGGCTTCCATCCATCCTTTTTAGAATCGTACACACACTAAAAAAAACAGCAAAAATTCACTTTTTTTTGTTTTGAGTAACAGTAGACATCGGATATAATGAGTCTGTCAAACCACCAAATTGATTTACCACGTGCAAAATTTGTCATAATCGAAAATCTGAAGCTGAACTTTGAACTAGATGACATTTTCGTTTTATGTCAAAATTTGCTAAATAGTATTTGTTACATCAATTTTTTTCTATAGCTACTAGCACAACTTGTGAAATGACACGTATGATGTCAACTACCCTTTAACTAGTATGATGAAATAGACTAAATTCAAATTATTAACATTCTTTAAAGTGCAAAATCAATATTTGCGATGGAAAAATATTGAAATTTTCAAAAAAAATAAGAAATTTATAAATATTAGCAATACAAATATTATGGAAATTAGTGTCACTGAACAATGTGTAAAGCAAATTTCCAAAAAAATATCCATTTTGCGAAAAAATTTTATGTTATGCATGTCTGTTACATTGTCATTGCATCCAAAATAAATTCTTACTGTAAACCAGGATAAGAGTTTAAATTAATACATCTTCGATTCTGACATTATCTATAAATTCATTGCATCAAATGGTTCACTCTGCATAGTATTCCATGCATCTCCAAGGAATATTCAAATATTTCAGAGCTGTACTAAACTGAAAAATATGAATGTGCAGGTACTGTTGTATCTTTTCATTTTTCTTTTCAAATTTAAGTGGAAAAGGATTAACGGGAAGAATGAATTTGATGAGCATCAAAAAATAAAATTTGCTTTACTCCTGAAAGGTCCTTTTTTACCTTTTTTTATTTTCGAAAAGGTTAGTTTTGCCTCTCTTTAATATGCTTTATTCTTCAATTTTCAACCATCCCATGATTCTGATTCAAATTTAAATGTATAACCTTTTGATATAGCAATTAGGTTAATTTAAAGTATCCGTACATATTTATGTAAAAAAAGGCATGCTTTATATTGCCAAGTGGGTACTATTATAAAGCTTTGATAACTGAAGAGCCACACACTCGTACAAACAGAAACGAAAGGCCAGCAGCTATTGCACAGAGGTGAAGCAGATTTTTCTAGAATCAATATGAGTACGAAAGTTCACAAAAATTTATTTTCTAGCAAATTTTCCCATCATTTTTTGGCCACCATGAACATCTTCAAATTCATTTAATGCAGTAATACATCCTAATCATCAATAATGCTCTGATGATATATATATATATATATATTTTTTTTTCTTAAACTACTTTAGATATTTAAAAAATATTACCTGTTATTATAATAAAATTTTATCAAATGTAATCTAACCTTTAAACTTCGTTTTTCAAGCATTGTTTGGGCGAGGGATGGTCTGAAAAGTGCAACATCTTTTGAATCACCAGGAACTAGATCTGCCCACCTGAAAAAAATTGAATTTTATTATGATTATTTAGGTGCACATGAATAAACTTGAATATATGATCATTCAGGTAAATATTTTAGATTAAATTACAACTATCTACAAATTCAAAAAAATATTTTCTATTTGAATTGACATTAAGCCAATAATTCTGTTTAGCATTTAATTACAAATATATGCAAAGAACTCTCTTTCGAGCAATACCATTTTATACACTGAAAGTAACACATGATTTAACAACAATTTTTCCGCTCAGCTAAAAAACAGAATTTCAGTTATGCTAGCAGTATTTCTAAGCTCTCTTGAACGAAATTAAATATTTGATTATCTAATTAAACACATTGGCATCGATAATGGGTACTTAAATTTTTGGGGCTTTTAAATAAATAAAAGGCATTCAAATTTTATTCGCTTAAATACAAATTTTTTCAATAAAAAGTTATAAAATTTTCAGGTTTCAGGACTAAAAAAATTTTTGATAAACTTAGAAAATAGAGAAACAGGTGTAATACAATTTTTGAAATGTTCTTCATAAATTCATTTCTTTAAAATCTATTGGCATTTCCAATATTTGAGTACATATACTGGGATATTAGAAATTTATATGTAAAAACAGATGAATGCTAGGTTGCGCAAAATTATAAAATATTTTTTATTTGAATAAATATTTAACGAATTTTCTATGTCCAGCAACCAATTCATACATATTCGTAGAGGGAGTATTCTTAAAATATAATTCAAATTCAAAGATCTAATGGTTATAATAAATGTTCATTTATAATTATCACAAGCACCCATTTCAATTTCATCTTTCATTTATGTAAATATCAAGCGCATATGCACCAATCAATTAACTTCTACAATTTCAGAAAAAAATCATTTCTGAACTAGAAAGTATGGCATAATTTATGAAATGGTATTTAGTCAAAGCACATATAATGATTTCTCTGATTAGAGATTTTAGTGACACCTCTAAAAAATATCTTGCCTGTCTTTAGTGGCAGGATATTGATCGGGAAACGATTCAATTGTCATTCGCTTCATTCCCATTGGTTCTTCATCATTTAACGCCTTCTTTCCAAAAACAAACCTGGAAATTACTTCCAAGTTTATTCAGTCATTAATAAAATCAACATTGCTTCCATCTGTTTCTGCCGCTCACCCAAATAGCCTTTCCACAATATCCTCGGAATTCCTATTTTGACTTTGCATAGTTAGGTTATGAACACATCTCAATTTTAAGAATCTCGTCGATTGATAGCTGAGCGCTCCAAGAATAAGCGCGATGAAAATGAGCAAAGATGTCTTCTTCATCGCAAGCATTATCCTGAAAACTGCCTCGAAATGTATTTCAGACTAAGTTTGCATACAATGTTATTCATTTTTGAGAAATTAGTTTGTTTTGTTCGATTCAAGGCGTGACTAATTTGTACGATTTTGTTTAATGCTATGCATAGTATTTCGAGCATATTATTACCACTGCTCAGAATCTGCTGAATTAGAATCAGCCTATAATTCCGAAAAAAACTCGAGCTATTTACATATAAAAGAAACTCGGATAGGCCAATTCTTACGTATGACATTGTATTTGTTGCTACACGTTTTAGTTGATTGCTTGATTTTATTTTACTAAAACAAATAACTACAGGGTAGTCATAAGAGTTTGATTAGCATGTTACAGGAGATAAGGCATTTTCACCGAGGACATCTTAGAGACACATATATAGATACATATGTTATAGAGCAAAATTATTATATGTCGAAAAACTCGAATTATATTTTAGTCTCATGAAATGTCTGTAAATGAAAAGATGCAATCCTTTATTTTCCATCGAAAATAAGAATATCGAACAATATAATATGCATAGACTGATTCAAACAAATGTTCTTATTCCAGAGCAACTGTACACATGATAAAAAACCACATCCATTTAGCACTAATACTTTTTTTGGATAGTTCGTTAAACTCGAATTTCGGCGCTATTTGAGCAAATTTAGAATAATTCTTCCGATATATTGAGCTCAGTCTAGAGGAATCAATACATCTACTTGGATAGAAAATCGATGGTTGTGCTCTCTACAATACTAAAAAAATACACGATTTGATAAGTGTCATTCAAATTAATATAAGAATTTTACGAATGCAGTAAGACATAAACATTATGAAAAATAAAAATCCTATTATGCTGTGGCAAATTCTCCCCACTCATCAGCCTGAAAATTCTGGGAATTATTTTGAATATCGCCAGACTTAGGAGGGGGGATGAGAATTCCTCCCTTATTTTCCCCCTTACTCCGTCGCCTTGCACTGGATCCCGCTAATGGAAGATTTAAATGTATTTTTTGGCCCTCGTGAAGGCTTAAATCTGGCATTGGCATGTGATTTATTTGAAGTTTTTCATCTTCATTTTCATGTTCGATGTTAAGATGCTGCTGTGACAAGCGGGCTGCTTTTCTCTCTCTATCTTCAGATCTGCTAGAAAGAAGAAACTTAGTAACTAGAAAATATATTCCGTAAACTGATATTGTTAGTTGCACCAAAAATTATCAGATATACTGGATTATTGATATCAATATTCATCATACGGAGTCGGAGGAGTGGTAAAGCCATAAAAAAATAGAATATATCATTTAGTGAATCATCGCTTGTTAAATGGAATTTAAAAAGTTGACCCTCACTAGATATGCAGTCTCTCAACACTATGGTAGGCATTTTAAGCATTGATATCCCCCTCCCCCCCCCCTCCGTTCCGCCCGAGGACAAAAGGATTTGAACAAGTATTATCTCTACCATTTTCCTCCAAAGTAAAACGACATGTACTGTACATTTACCATTATACAAACATAAACATGTACATGCAGTTGATATTCCATAAATCTATGGCCCCACTAAATGACCAATTCAATTACTTAATAGCTTAACACGCCATTTATCTCTCATTGCTGATTTTGGCATGAACGATGGTATCAGTTTATGGAACATCAATTGTACATGGAAAAATTTCAATGAAAGTTAATGTACCTTACAAAGTCATCTAAGGCTGCTTTAAAATCAAAGGCTGTGCTGCGCTCCCTAAACCCAATGCCTACATATGCAACACGACCAGCTCTTTCCTCATCCTAATAATACACCGAATACATACAATATTTAAATTAAATACAGTAAACGTCAGATATAACAAATTCACTTTAAAATTCTCACCTATAGCAAATCCAAGTTTAGCTTCATATTTTCATTTATATCGAATTTCGGATATAGCAAATTTATTTGGCTGTCCTAAAAAATTTGTTATAACTGAAGCATGCGTTTACAGGAATCTCTTAAATAATGCTGGTAATGATCAAATCTGCATTATTCAGTTTGCAAAACAATGTGAGCACATAATTAGAAAAAATTATGCCACAATTAAACCTCACAAGTCAGACATTTTATTGTCAAGTGTTAAATTATTCAGCTTAAAGACATGTCTAAACATAAAACGAAAAAATCATATTGAAAAATTCAAAAAAATTTTGTAAAAATTTTTATTACCGAAAAATATTTCTAGATACTACTGCTTACAGAATAGTAACTTTTGATTCTATAAAAATATCAGCGATAGAATTAAAATATATTGAATTCTATTCCTGAAATTCATGTTAATTTTTGGCAGATGAAAAAAAATTGGTACATTACTGTCCATTTATCAAGGTTTCTTCCTTAAAAAATTATTTGTGGTCACAAATTTATGGTGACCAGTGTCTAATGTAACAAGGGGTCCCTCTATGAAAGGGAAACAGGAACCACTTTTTATCTTGTCAGCTGTCCAGTCCAATAAGGTGTTTGGAGATAGAATGTGAACTGCATTATCGTTATACACTAAATAGCATTGTACGTATCAAGCGTAAGATATTAAAAACTAGTTAATAGTTACATTTTATGCAGCAAATTCAACCTACTATATATAACAACCAAATTGCAGCTTAAATAGTATTTTTAAAACCCTTATGAAAAGAGTTTCTTTGATTTCAGAATTCCCTTTTAACTTTTTAGTTTTACAACTTTTGGACAACCAGGGTTCCTGGATCAGAGCAATTCTTAGTGCAGGATTCCACCAATTGAGCTACATAATATACTATTTCATTTTGTATAAAGTTATGATGAAAAAACAGCATATACCATATCTTCTGAACATTCATAAGATATTGCATTGTATGATGACCGTAACGCTGCAAGGAAGAAGCTCCAACAAGGCCTAAATATGCAGCCCATTAAAATTAATAATACATGATAGCATATCCGGGAAAAGGGAAAGGATAGTAATTTTTTTAGTCTATCATATAAGCATGAACAAATTAGCCTGGGTGAATTTACAGATATTATCGGCTGTACTACTACGAGTCTCTGATTCAGTTCAATTAAATCAAAAAGTAAGTATCCGTATGAATGCTTGCATCAGTATAACTATAGTACCCCATAAGAATAGATCATCAAATATTTATCAACATGTAAGCAGAAGATCTATGTACACACGTACCTCACAACGAAGCACAAAATATCGACTAGAATCCATAACGTGCTCCACAAAATGCTGCAAAAACCGCCCCTTTTCTAGCATAATTCGGCAGGTGCCAAAAATAAGAGGCTTACCTCCAAATTCCCCTTCTTTCGGTGGTTGGTATAGCTTTATGTAGCACCTTTATAAATACATTCAAATCAACCAAAAGCAGCAGAAATTTTTATAACATAAAGCAATTGGACCGCAGAAAACTTCAGGTGTAATAAATCTGTCAAGCCCAGAGAATGAATTTAGTGTATCCAAAATATAATGCTGACCTCAGGCAACATGAGTTTTTTTGCTTGTTCATATTTTTAAGCGACAAATTGAATAACTAAATCAAATTTTTACTGCGCTGTTAAAGCTGCACACCAAAAAGAGATTATTTTCAGGGCCTTAATTCAAAATTACTCTATAATGAGCACAATATATAAATAGTTGTACTTGAAAATGAATTGATTTTTCTTAACTTCTCATAAATCCAGTACCATTTCATGTGACTTTTTTTATATGCACCTCTTTTTACAGAGATACAAACTGTTATTACTCGGCACTATAAATTATGAGTAGCAACATCATTAGGAAAATTGAGTCTACTAAAACGTTGCATCGCGATGAAAAATAAAGAAATATAAAACTATAAGTCTAAATATGGTTTAAATGTACTTTCTATGTTGATTCGCACGTTCAAGATTATTGAACATTAGTTCAGACATTTATTTGCTCAAAATTTTAGAAGCACGATAAGTCGTCAGTTAATGTATACAATTGATTACGTATGGCTTCAATAGAGGTAAATTAGTATGATGCTTGTATCCATGTATGCATCAATGTAAGAATGCATGCATGAACGTGTGCAAATACGTTGCCGAGCATAATACAAAATTTACAAATAAATTTCTGCAGACCCGGAAAATTCCGAAACCAACCAGCATATAAATATCAACATAACTTTATAGAAATAAATTAGAATGTTTATAAAATTTAATTGGATAATTTGTAATGGAATATTTAGTTTTAGCAGATACAGGAAACTGCCTTCTATCAGTTTTCTTAGAGGTCAATATACCAACACCATAAATTAACATATTTACCATCAATAAAGATTAAAATATAGTCCTTATTTTGAAGGAGAAGAAAGCGTACAAATCTACAAAACATGAGAATGAAAAATTTTCAAATAGTTTTGCAAGGAGCAAAAAATGTAATGTACACAACTTCTTTTCCATCGAGATATTTAGATAGGCTGCAACATGGATAGCGCCATCTGTTGGGTATTAACGAGTGTGTTTGAGTTAACTTTGAGGGAAAATTTTCTTTTACTATGAATTAAAAAAAATATGAACAAATTATCATTTATGTTCCGTTCTCAAACAAAAATTCAGGAATGATAAATATTAAATACATGCATAAAAAAACTAATCATTCAAGAAATTTTTTTACATAAACATAAAAACAGTAATCTGTACATTTTTAAGCCTCAAAAGCCTGATTTAATAGAGGAAATTTTGAATATTGCGTAAAAATCTTACTTGTGATTTGTTCTAGAAATTTTTAACTGTCCAGTGAGGGCAGGGTTTTCTAGCCCCCATTCTTCTGCACGGTGACCAGAGGACGTTTTCAATGGCGGAACGCGATAGACAAACACCTTATAAGAAAAACAAATATCTTTACATATTCAATTTATAGAAAGTTAATGATGGATAAATTAGCGAGTGGACATGGAAAAAACTAGATGAAAGGTAGACCTCAATTTCATTCTACAATGAAGGTACAAAGTTTATTTGTATCTCATTTCAGCATTAACTTTATCTCGTAAGCTAGGCAAATTAAATTGTGCAGTTTATGCAAAAATGTATCGTGAAGGCTATGAAAATCAAATATCAAGTTAACATTTCAATATCTAGAAAAAAGTGATGGATTAAAATTATGATTAAAAATCTGATACTACAAAAACCGCAATACATTTCAAAAGCTTTAAATAGGCCCGCTTTCAATTGAAGTTGATTACTCTAAGAAATTTAAATATTTTTATAAAGAACTACTAAATTATCCCTAAAACGACAATATCTGTATGCTAAAAAATCTTCAAGTTGAATACCAGAATGCAGCATATTCTTCGCCAGAAATGTACCTGCAGGTACTAACAATTACTAATTTTTTATTATTTCCTACATTTTTTAGGACGTGATAGTTGCCCTTCCTAAACTTAGAACTCAGATTAGGTTAAATAAGTACAAACTGTGCAACCTCCAATTACAGGCATATCTAAGCCATTATTTAAATACATTAATTGCTCAATAAAATAATCGATGCATATTTGATACGTTTTTCCTTAAATTTTTCCGAATTCACTAGAAAAAATTAATAATTCTTACCTCCTTGATGCTTAATAAAGGAACTTCGACCTCTGCTGGAATTTCTTCATCATATATAGTTGAATCACCTATCGCTTTTGTATCATTGTCTAAATTCATATCAGTTTTGATAATTTTTCTTCCTTTATGTAGAGAATCAAGGTAATTTATCAAGTTTAAATCAGAAAATGCGATATCAACCGCTGAAATCGATGAAAGCCGCCTTATATCGGTTATACCTTTACTCTATCAAAGTTCGGTATGACTATCTTGGGAACGTGAGATGCAATCAAATAAAATTTCGATTTGAAACTTCATCGCCAATTGCTTGAACAGCCAATATGTGCAAATATCCGTATAAAAAAGTAAAAAAAACATAACTTCAGTAGTCAAAAAACTTAATCTGAAAAGCAGATCACACATATTGCATGTAAAATAGTAAGTCTTATACAGCAGAACCTCATTAATCGCATACTGCATGATTGAATACCTCTCTTATTGCACTGACTTTTCTGAAACCGTATATGTTGATATAGTTTATTTGTATAATTCTCTTATTGAAAAACACAGTCATTTCATGCTTAATTATACATTTAAGCAGGAGCATAACTATATTTTTTTATTCAGTTTTACTCAATTAAATATTTTAAAACTGTTAAGAATTAGCTTCCTAAAGTATTATTTCTGTTTATAGCTGCGGTACAATTCAGAGAGATTCGTGCAACTATACAATTCAGAGAGGAATTGTACAACTCTGATTTGAGGAGAGTCACTTTGGTTGAAGTTCAAGGAGAGTCACATAAGTAGAAGTTCAAGAAGAGTCATACATTTTGAATTATCAGCTTACATATATTTTGCTGTGTTGATAGAATGTTCTCACTTCTATCAACGCAAATCATTGAATGTGACATATCTATATTAATTATTGTCCGTTTCTTTTTGTGTTCCAAATATTGAGTTCCTGATAAAAACTTTAATGTAAACTTAAGTAATTTTGAATTTTATCAATTAAGTAGTTACAAAATCCATTTAGCAAAGTCTGTTAACTGCACATTATAATCAAATGTCAAATAAAAAGTATTCAAAGGTAAATCGAACTATGTCCAGGAATATTGAAAAGGTTGCATAAGTGTTAGAACCAATTATGCAGACTATGTGTGACTTAAACATTACAAAGGAAAAAAAGCAATGCAAAAGAGTAACATGTATAGCAGCATGTATATTCACTGCATATGTTGCTGAGAATGAATCTTGACATCACAATAAAGACAAGCCATTTTCATACTAATCAAATCTAAACAAAAATGAATAAAGTAGAAATAAACTCAAATAGATAGTGCAGTGTTATAATCCATTCCAGACACTAAGCAAGTTAAATGAGCTGAAGTTACTCTTGCTGATAAGGTTGCTGCTCTTAATTGGTACAGCTCTGATGGAAAAAATTTAACTCACACTAAAGATTGTTTTAAATATTTGTTTCCAAGCCTAAACCAAGCAACATTAGGATGGTGAATTGATAACAGGGCAGACCTTTACAAGAATTCTTTTGCAGGCATTGAAAACTAATGTTATTCAAACTGGAAATGTAAAAAATTCTAAATTTAGAGAAGTACTCATATTATGGACTGACCAGGTGGAGATGAAACCCAATTGCCGGCTGAGCAGAGGTACAGTTAGGGGAAATGCAAATAAATCCTATAATAAGTTAAAAATTGACAAAATTGAGCACTTGGAACTTTTGAGTGGCTGGCTCTGTGCATCTTTGGAGCAACATATGCTATGTTGACATTACACTCCAGATAAATAGTATCTGCTCTAATTGAAAATATTGATGAATAAAGTCACAATTGGCTAATTTAATCTGAATTTTTGAATAGCAGCAAGTACTTCATGTTTTCAACATGGATAAAATGTCCTCTTTTTATTCTGCATATCTAAATAAAGATCTACCAAAAAACAGTCAACCTGCTCTTAGGCAGCCAAAAACTTGTTTGACACTATGCCATGCTGTGAATGCTGCTGGAACTAAAAAATTGAATCCTCTTTTTATTGACTTAATCTTTAAACCTTGCTACGTTAATCACCTTGATGAACAGAAACATAGATTCAACTAATTATACAACAAAAAGTATAAATAAGTTGAAAGACTTTTAAATTTGAACTCAAGATTAGTATTTAGTACTTTGGCAATTTTAGGAACCAGTTTGTTTACAACAATTAGTTCTAAATGAATTACTCTTTTAAGAGTTATTCTGCTATTTAGCTGCAACATTTTGTACAGTACCAATTAACCTTTATTTTTCTAACAATGAAAGATCAAATAATTCTCTTTGGCATTACTTTTCATTAAAATCAAAATTCCAAGAAGCTAACTTTATGACTCTCAAGATGGACTGGCATTAAGAAATTGTTTGTTGTGTTACTGAATTTGATTCTTCTTTACTCTCAGCAATGCAAATTATGCTTGCATAATGTTACTACCCTTCTGAAATCTTTGCACCTTTCTTGTTGCTAACTTGTCCTGTGTATTCATAACAGATAATAAAATTAACACATCTTAAAATTATTTGACAGTTTTTCAGGTCATAAAATAGATGCTGATTTAAATAGTGTTCAGGCAAACTTCTAAACTTCAAATTTAACTGCCTTTATGCAACAACTTGATGCTGGAGTTTTTCAAGCATTTAAGGCCATTTATTATTAAAAAATCTGTTTTGCTAGGAACTGATTTGTACGCCGTACTTTCTATTTGAAAAATATTCTTTGTTGACTGTCTAAATTCAAACATCATTTGTTGAATGTGTTGTTAGGATTCACTCTCAGCAACGCATGATGGTATTTCCTTAATATGCTGTTATTCTCATTCTTGCTGTATTATCTACTTTCGGTCTTGACAGTATCCATTGGAATAAGGAGTAAAAATAATGACCGGGAAAGGTGCAATTAATATTTAGATTGAAAATAATTCTGTATTTTTTTCACCTTATCATCTATTAGCACAGAAGTTAGTCTTGTAGAAGAGATCATTAAATTTTTTCTTGAACAATTTTTTTTATCCTTCCAAAGTTCTTCTGAAATTTCAACAAAAAAAATGGATTAAATCTGAGCAAATAAAAGTTATATTTCACTTTGTACAACTTCAGATTTTTTGATGCAATGAAATTTAGTTACATGAAAGTAATTTGGTGATTAACATGTTATATTCTAGTGGAAATTTTTTGTACTGCTCAAAGTTTGAAGTTCTTCTTCAAACTAAAACAAATAAGCAAACCCGTTTTTCCACTCATAAGTAATGCATCAATTAAATAGAGCTTTTTTAAATTTTTAAAATAGTTTGAGCTTAGTCACTTTACTAATATAAACAAAAACAGTAAAAGGTTTAAACTACAAATGCTTCCCAAAATAAATAGAATTGGTGCAAAATGAGAAAAATTATAGATGATTACATTATATACATGTTTACCTTGTGAAATTTCTTTAATTGCCTGCATTACTAAATTAGTTCTACACTTTAGACTAAAAGTATATTGCTAAACTTTTGCTAATGCCTAAAGAGTAAAACACTGCTCACTAAAAAAATTTAAAAATTTGTATAGCAGAAGTAAAAAAAACAGTTGAAAGAGTTGAATTAGCCCTGGCTGTTCTCTTGCTCATGAAATTGCTAAGTTATCTTTAGAAAACTCAACCAGAAATGCATACGATACAGCATTAGAATAAGCTCAAAAACTGGAAAAAAATCATGTATTACTTAGCGCCTTCTACTGGCGTTACTGGCAGTAGAGTATAAAATGCATGAATCTATTTTTTGCAGAGTAAATATGCTACTTTCTACAGATGTTCAGTAGAAAATTGAAAGTGCTACTTTATTTCGTTTTATTGGTATTAGTATAAAACAATTTGAAAACTTCCGGAAGCCACCTGTAGTACCTTCTTAAAATTGCCCTTTAAAAGTATCTCATCGTGAAAACAGTTTGTACCATTTGATCTAAATGTATGGATGTGTAAACCAAATCGTTATCGTTATCTATAGGTTTGTAATTGCGTTCGTACATTAATACTCTCCAGAAATCATAGAGAAGGTGTTGATTCTGAAAAATGAAAAGGAAAATTTTTTTCAAAAGTTCAGTTTACAAAAGACATCTCCCTGAGTGAGACTCGGTCTCGTGCCAAGTATATTCCGTGACAGAATTTTTTACAGCCTAGACCACTCTTCCATGAGATCCCTAAAGTGCTATTAAATTATATAAAATGTAAAATTTAATCTCTTGCAATTTCAATTTTTATAAACTATTTAAAGTGCTAAATGTAATCTTTTACAATTTCGATTTTTTTAAAATGTACCTTTTGCCAATCTTGTAAGCACATTAAGAAAAACATAAATATGAAGTTAGCCGTTAAACTGTTTTTCTGAGCAAGCAAATATTGGCAAAATTGTCGAATTCGAGTCATGAGCAATGACGTTGGCAATAAGCTTGCATGGGCTTGCGATTCCCCTACAGAACGGATAACAGTGCAGAGTGCACAGGAATTTAGCAGTGCCCTTACTGTCAAGGTAATGACATCATTGCACTGTTTACTGTTATGCTTTTCGAGAGTTTATATAACCTGTTTTGACTTATTTCATCCTTGGATTGCTCAAAAGTCATTGATTGCTGTCCTCTTCTTAATTAAGTTATCTTCACGTGTTTTCCTTGATTGACTTTACAAGTTCAACCTAATATTAAATTGGCAAGCAATTTTTACAAAACCAAATCAGTCGTGATGAATTTGCGATCAATTATGAAATTTCTAGCTAACTTGACATATTGGTATATATATTCATACAAAAATTAAACTTAGATTGTTATATATGTATGAACTAGAACCAAGTTGGTAGTTTAAATGCTAATCTATATCAAAATCACAAGCCAATTTTTTATCATTGATTGCAAATTTATTAGCATTGGCTAAGTACTTAAAATGACTGTTTGCAGTTGATTTGTACACTCTGTATTCTATTCAAAGATTGTATTTTGTTAATTATTCATGTTTAAATACTTTTTGTCAGATATGTTGTTGAGATTCACTCTTGGTAACACATGATGGTATTTTGTTAATATACTGTTGTTTTTATTCTTGCTATATATTCTGCTTTTTGTCTTGATAGTATTGATTTGATTAAGGAGTTATAACAAGTCCTAAATACTATTGATAACCTGTCCACACTTGATATCAATAAAAACATTTATAGAACTGATCAGATGCTTGAGTTAAAGCTTGCTAAACAGACTTTGGTTGGGCAAAGATAACACAAAAATTGCTGGAATCATACAAAAATAATTTTTCTGAAAAATAATTGAAAAATTTACCGAAAAAATACTCTTTGTTGACTGAATGACAAGGAAAATAACATGACTGTATTGAATATGTAATCAAACTTTAAAATGCACTTGGCTAACTAAATACAGCAGCAAAATCAATTGATTGTCCATTAAATTTTTCAAATGCTAATGAATTCATTTATACAGATGCTGCTAGGAATTTTGAATAAGAACTCAGTATTGATGAAATCGTTTTATTAGTTTTAGAAATAACATGGGGAATGAGTTTTTGAAGAATTTTCATTGAGAATCTAGTGACAGATAAATAAGCATCAAGTGCAATAGCGGATTTTGAATATTATTGGCCAGAGAATGAATGGAAATACCAACATAACTCAAAAAATTTTGGAACTAAAATGTTTAAAATCAAGGTTTACATTGTGAAAAAAACAGCCTACCATTCATGACCATTTTTAGTAGAATAGATATATATATATATAAAGATGCTTTTAAATTTATCAGTATATTTACTACCAACTTTTTTATGTTTGCTGAGTTATGCATCACATTGTTTTTTAAAGTTAATATTTGTCAGGATCTGATCTGTTTTGCCATGATCTGTTATTGAACTGTGTCTCTATGGACTTAATTCGTCTTATGTATGTATTTTTGTAAAGTACGATCTCTTAAAGAGTGTTCTCATTAGTGTGTTCTCATAAGTATGTTTTCATAAGTGTGTTCTCAAATGCGTGTACTCTTAAGTAATACTGTGTTAACAAGATTCATTCTTGGCAACACATGAATAGGGATTAATACATTATTGGCTGTGTGTCTTCATTGGATTTCTTGTGATATTTATCATTTGTTATATGCACAGTCTTTAATGTATTGATTCCTAACAATCTCATCCTAAATAAAACAACAGGAAGCATTGACTGCAGCATTTTCTATAGAAATACTAACTTTGAGTACATCTTACTCAAAATAAATTAAAAAAAGACGGGCAGCTGTTATTTTAAAAGAATATTTTATAAAAGATGAAAATAAATTTGAAACTTAAGTCAAGTACATAGATGGGCAAAAAGATAATTAATTCATGTAACATGAAACTATTTTGAGAAAAAACTAAATAATAACTTATAAAGGATGGGAGTATAAACAAAGTACAATTATTTCTTAAAGTTGGTATTTTGATTATGGAGAGTTCAGCAGTTAATACATCTTTTAGTGTTGACTTTGTCTATCAGCACTAACACTTTAAAGAAAGAAATGACCAGTTTTGAAGTGTAACTATTAAACATATTTATATGAAAGGATTTAAAATTATCTGAACCACAGCCATATCTCTAGCTTTTATAGAATTCCTAAATCTATTAAGATAAAATACAGACACTATAATTGTAGGAAATTAAAAAACCAAAGCTTTATGCCAAAATGTAAATAATTTTAAGGGAATAGTTATGGCTGCTGTAAAGATAAGAAAACCATCTAGATGTATAAGTGACTTGGAGATACATAAAAAAATGAGTACAATGCACCTGAAACAGAATACAGTATGATGAACACATCAATCATTTTGTGTGGAACATTTCAGTACATTTTCTTCCATAATGTCTTTAGTAAAAGCATATGTTTATGTTTTCTTGTCCATGAATACACAAGTTGGCTCAATATCTAGTTAGAGTTATCACAGCTTATAGTTTTTTAGTCAAAACAAAAAAGCATACAAATTAGCAATCTGGATAAGACATAAGCAAGTAGTTTGTTGCCTTTAGTCACTTTTGCAAATGTAAGAACTGTCTAAAACTGAGCATAAATATTATGAAAAGTTTATGCTGAATCACATTACTAAATGTAAAAAAATCAAATGGACTGCTGACTTTTGAATTTAAACAATAGAGAAGCAGTACCTCACATAGAACTTAATTCTGTTCAATAAGGAAAAAAAGAATTAATGGAATACATTGCACAGTCTTATAAACTGTAAGCCAGCAATGCAGCAAATTTATTTTGGCTGCTATCACATTTTCTGCTTGCTATGATAAAACAAATTTACAAAATAATGCTGCCAAAAAATGTTTATTTTAAAATTTAAAACATTCAGTGGCAAATCCTATTCTTAGACTTTAATAAAAAAACTATTTTTGTAGTAGCCTGAAATACACCAAAGGCAGAAAAATATCTAGATTAATTTGTACCAAATAAAAAGGTATTTTTTTGTTACATCTAAAAATATTATGATCTCAAATGGCAATTTAGTACATAGACAATAAAAAATTGCTACAGCAACATTGATTTATTTTAGGCTTGGATTTTTTTATAGTTTTTTGTTGGAATTGTTCATTTTATTCATAGTTTTGCTGTTTTTTAAAATACTTTTCAACCATTTTACAAATGTCAAGTTTTTATGTTTGTACATTCACAACAAGATAGTTATATATCTAAGAAAAAAAAGAAAGAAAATGAAAATATCAGAGTATTATATATTTATTACATAGCATCCTAATGAAACCCCTCAAAAAACATTTTTGAGCATGTACACTACTGTTGAAGACAAAAATATGAATTATTTGTTCTCTACATTGAAATGGTGATATAAACTGGATATGACCACAGAGAAAATTTAGTTTGACACACTGGATGGTTAACTTTTAAAGTATTCAAATGCTAATGCGAGTGGGATATATGCTAGCAGTATGATGAATTTTTTTAGCCAAATAGATCACAGACTTGTAATATGCTCCTAGTGCATACATTTCTTGCATCATATTTCTTTTGAAGCAAATATTAAATGCTTTATTTGACAACTTTATGACTCAACTAGTTGTCAATGTTGGCTACTACTGCTCAAAATGAGTTGCCTAAAAAAGGATATATTTCAAAGAGTAAGAAAATGAAATGTCAAATATTTTTTCCATTATATTAAGTTTTGCATATGCAACAGTTACATAGGGCACTATACTTAAATATATCTGCTTTTTAGGTTTGACAAATGATGTTCTCTACAGTTCTATATTTAGTTATTTTTTGGGGGATTTCCTATGGAAGCCCCTACTTGATATGATATCAATCTTTATCTATAATCCATGCAGTGGCATACTCACCATAGTACAAGAAGCAATGCAACAAAACTTTATTAAAACTTTGACAGAAAATTTTAACTTTTACTGTTAATATGGCTGTAAGTTTTGTCAAGATTGCTTCAGAATTTTTTAAACTCAGGTATGGCATGCAGTACGCTTAAAAATATTTTCCTTCGTTTCAAATCATGGCTCTCAGCATCCAATTGTTCCAAATACATCTCTTTAGCTAATAAATATTTTTGCAGTAGCTCAAACATGATCATACTTAAGGGATGCATGTTGAACTGGACAAAGTGCGATGAACCTCTACACGATCTTCGTTTAAAAAAAGATACTAATATTTTGAACTTAGATATTTGTGAGAACGAGTGCTCTGCAAACAGAATATTATAGTTTCTAATAGTATTTTTTATTCATAATACTCTTTAATGGAAGAATAATCAATCTACCAGAGAAGAAAATGATAGCATTTAACATGGATAAATCAAATCAAAAGTATCCGTCAAAATTAAGCATATTTATTCCTTATATCCAATTCAAGCCAAGAAAAGCTTCACTTGAGCCAATCTCTTTCTCGTTTACAGAGTTTTCGTAATCTTGTTGTATCCGGCAAACATACGAAAAAATTTCGTACAATCTATATTTTGTAGCTGCTGAATGAGAACAGATGGTGGCCAAAATATAACTAAAAAAAGTTTTAATTGCTAAACATCACCTATGCTCACGTTTAGTCGATAGCAATGCCTCTCGGAGGTATATATGAGTAAGTTGCTTAATGATGTTAAATCAAGAGGCACTTGCCAAAAGTAAATACTGAACAAAAATAAACTGCCTCAAGATTGAATATCATGATTATAAAACAAAGTATTTTCATAAATTTCATTGCAGTTCAAAGATTCTCCTTTCGCAACGATAATAATTAATGAGACAATTTGACCCTAAACTTTATTAGCTGTTTCGAGTAGCAATATGGAGAAATTTTCTTCCTACATCGATCAAGTTTGCTGCGGTGTTTTAGCAGATGATTTCTCTACAGATACTCATGCACGAATTAAGTCCGAAGATGCGCAGCAGGAAAAACTTTTACCGTCCTACCACACTCCCTTGAAACAAAATGAAAAAGTTTCAGCAGTGATACTTCGAAAACCTTCTCGATTAAGTTACAGCGATGCAAAGAACTCCTCCTTTCGTAGCTACATAGATACCACAGATTATCCAAAGAAGCATTCATATGAAATATCTCCGATTCTTGCTAATGGACATTTCGTAGATAACGTTTCTCCCAGCAAGTCGAAGTTGAATCGAACAAGCTCACATCAATGTGGAATAAATACACCAGAGGTTCAGCCAGTTTTGCGCAGATCTTCAACGATGTTTCTTCGAAAGCGCAGCACTAAAGGAATTGAGAGTTTCGATAGCTTAGCATGTAAGACAGTAATTTTTCTCTAGTAACATATATTCATTTCCATTATATTCCTTCCTATAGCTTTTTTTATTCAATCGTAGATTTGTATTAAAAATATAATTATTTCCATAGATATAACAGACATATAGAAATTTCACATGCATAAGTCAATATTTATTAGCTTTGAATACTTTTCTTGCATCTTTGTACATCAGAATGAGATTTATTTTCTCAGAAAATATGATGATTTGCAAGTTAGTTTGTTTCGTACATTTATTAAATATAACATTGCCATCAAGTTTCAGAGCTAAAGATGATTCGGAAAGTCATGTCATATTAGATGCTAGACATAGAATTAGGAAGATAATCGTTAACAATATTGATGATTTTTAAATTGAAAGAAAATGGCTAAAAGATACTTTTATTGATTTACGACCATTGTCAAAGCTTTAAGGGCAATTAGAGATATATGCATTCCTGCGCTTTAATAGTTTTATTTAGACTAATACGACATACATTTTTCTTTTTTCTATAAGCATTTCATGATCGTCATCTTGGAATTCCGGACCAAAATACAAATGAGTCATGTTCACCAATGACTTGGTCAGACTCGACTCTAAACAAGTACCTGTATGCAAACTTAATTGGAAAACGCGGATTGCAAGTCACAAAATTGTCCAAGTCTTCAAATAATCGGTCCACAACATTGCGCTATATTCCAACGGTACAAAATCAATTTTTTTTGTAAATTTTGTTGTACCGTAATAAATATTCTCTTTTTCTGTTTGATTTTTCACTCTTTGTACTATTTTAAATCTGCTAAATATAAAATTTTCCTATAGTAAGGTATTTATTGAAATACCATTTTTTGCATTGTATGGTTTTTTAATAATAATTATTCAATAGTCTATAGTTATCGAATTAAAGTTTTTTGTAATGGTAAGGAAGTAAATGAAGAAAAAATGTACAATATCTGAAACTAAATAGGAATTGGTTATTTGTAGCATCAGCCAAATCGTGAATTTTATTCTAACGTAAAAAACAATACTTTGTAATCTTCAAATTGAAGTAATATAATTTAATTACCAATATTTACAATTTTACATACAAAAAATAAAAAATTTAAAAGCACTCTAAGAAATGAGTTCGACATCTTTTTAATTCATTTTCATTTACATTACGTTATGCTTTAATTTTTTGTTACTCATGTATTGTACAGATAATGATGCTAACTTGGAGCAGAAGATCATTTTTCAAGGAGATTCACGACAAAATTTCCCTATACAGCATTAAAAAGGTAAATTTTATTAAAAACTATTTCTTTGTTTTTATTCAAATAGTTCATGCCAGTAAGGATAAATAGCAAATCGAAACACATACCATGCAAAATATTATTCTTAAGAATAGTTATTTTACTTCTTTTTCCTTGAGAGCATTTGTACACAGAAAATATAGAACTTTTATCGCAAAATAATCTTACAATTTTGAGCAATTTCAATTGTCATGTTTATAGTCCTTAGATTACCCCCCTCTCAAATATAGTTTCATTTGATTGCTTAAATCAGAAAAGGACAATTTTGAGTCTAATATATATTTACATCTTCACTAAATATGAATATGTTCAAATAGTTGGAAATTTAAAAATAACATCAGAAGATGATATTGGCATTTTCTTTACTGAAAAATTTGAGTTATAAATATATATGTATACATATCTAAATTCATAAGTTAGCATTTCCCTATACAACTTGAATATTTGAATCTCTACCGTGACCATTCAAAAGCTAAAATAAAATAGTTGCAAGTATAAACCAGAAATATTAATTATTAATGAAAAAAATGTAAGCATTTAAATTTTTTTGAAAAGAGTTGACATTTATTTTTTCAAGCAAACGAGCTTTCTGAGTTCATTCAATTTAGAATCGGAATAACCTGAATGTACGTAGCAAACTTTCTAGATTATTCTGTAAATTTCGGATACAATGAATTTGTTGGTGGTTTCGACAAATTCTCTCCATAGCCATTTTCTGTAATTCTTCTATTATAGCTCTGAACTGAACTGTTTAATGTTTTCTACTTAGGTAATGCGGAAAGGAAGCATTATCACCCTCATTTCAAATCGTACTAGCAAGGGCAAATGGATTAGTTTATCGACAAATATTTGCTTCGAAACGCACATTGAGAAAGATGCAGCTATTCTTGAAGCCATTATCACAATGCTAATTCGTCACGCAACTGTTCCATCGTTCAAATAGGAATATTTTAATTTCTACAGAAATTTCCAGCATTCACCAAAAGTTTCTTTGCTTTGCATAAGAAATTTATACAATAGTAGCCTCTTTCCAATATCTCCGTATCATCGTAATCATCCGCTCTTGAAAAAATTCCACGGAAATTTCTTCTGTAACATGAAATTTACCTGTTGGAAGTGTTTGGGGGTGGTTTCCATAATTGCATATCGTCGTACTCGTTCAGTCCTAAAACTCTTTGAAAATTTCATTCAAAGATGAAATTTATTCCTCAAGGGTACTCTATTTTCATATTTCTCTGCGGTCCTTTTCACTCATTTTTGAAGCAATTCCTTGAAAACTTGTCAGAATTTTCCTCGTAAAAGTTCGATAGCTATCACAAGTTTTTTTTCAGCAAAAAGTTCTAGTGTATTGTGTTATAATAAAATCCTCTTTTGACTGTGTGATGTCATTTTTTGCATATAAATTTTTTCCAATATTACATGTAAATATAGTATACAGGAGCAATGTATTTTTTACATATGGTCTATTACTAACTCATATTTTCTAATTTATTATATACTATATAATGCGCATAAAAAACAAATTTTGATGAAAAGAATGCACGATTATAGTCCATTTTTGTCCATGTTCAATTTCAAAGTGAAAGGCTAGATTAAAAATCAACGCCAATCACTGTTGGTTTCAAACGAATGAATGAAAAGTTTTGTCGAGTACATTGGTGTACTGCTAATATCGTAATATATATAAGTCTGCAAATAGCAAGATACTATTTATGAGCGCCCTTGTTTTGATTAAGTCTCCTAGTGACTTCTCCATTGCTGCGTTGCAGTCAATTTTTCAGTGAGAGAAACTCGTATAATCGCAATATAATTTAAACTTTACGGAAGCTTCTTAGCGAATATACTTGAGTCGAGTTAAGGCTCTATATGTAAGATTCATTTCGGTGATTTACAAAATTGAAGAGGAAAACATTTCAAAATGAAAGAAAAATGCTTGTTTGCGCAATACTTAAATATCAATTCTATATTAAAAATAATTCCTTACGTACAATGTGAAAGCATACTTTACACTCCCAAAAATGAAACTTCATTTTTTGCTTGAACAATATTAGATTTTTTGTGCTGCATATCTTTCAAGTTGAATTCTTGTCGAACGACACATGCAAAACTAGTGGAACGAAGTTTACTTCTTCCAGTTGTTAGCATTAGTGAGGTACCTACATTTAACGAGTTTGATTGCTTTTGTTCGTGTTCCATTAATCTTTTCGTTGCGCTGCCACTGTAGAGTGTAGTAGGGATGTTCAGAAGTGGATCTCGTGGGAGACTTCCAGTTTGACGAAACTGTTCACATAATAATTAATTTTCTATCACTTTTTGAATTTCTGCAGCATGTTCGATAGCATGTACAGTTGATATCTCATAAATCAATGGTTTACGAGATTATACCTTCTATTATTTGATAGTTTTATCACTCCGGTATTTCGGGTGCATATCAATATCTCCAGTTCGACGCATTCGAGTAACTGAAATTACTTAGAGTAATTGACGGTATCAATTTATAGAATATCTAATGCATATAGCATTATTGTAACCAATTTTATTTGTAACCGTGCATTTGAAGTTGTTCTAAAAAGAATGAAACAATTTAAAATCTGACCAACTTAGCCTTTATCCAACCTAAGTTGTTGTGTTTATTGTAATTACGTGTAGTAGTAATCCTTATTTGCATTATCAGTATGAAAAAAACAAAACCTGGTAAATTTTCATGGAAATATTCTAAAAAATTTATCAATCAGATGGAACCTCACCAACAAAATTGAAAGATATTAAATTCAAAAGATTTTACTATGCAGGTTGAGAAATATCTAGTGCCTAACGCTAGCCAAATTGATTCGAAATAAGTTATGTCCTAAGATTTAAGCATTATAATTGAAAATTCGCTAGATAAAATTCGTTATATAAAAAATTTAGCGAATATGTACGTATGTGTTAGAACCTCTACCTGCTCCAAAAATTTCATGGACTTGAAAGAGTACTGGTCCAATTGAAGGACAGGGTTATTATCAGCCCCAAGAGCACTTTTCGAATCAGCTTCTTTATCATTCGTTCCACTCCAATTCACACTTATTACCTAAAAATGTGACATACACTAAAAAATTCTTTATTCTAAGATACTCATTGGACTACTGGATAGATAGAACAATCAATTAATGACTTCTGAGCCCCTCTAGATGGATTCAATCTGTATGCAGTAAACTTCAGATAAACTGAATTTACATTTAACAAATAAATGAACAAACTTTGGATATAGTAACATATTCAAGACTACTGAATTAAAAAGCTATGTTCAAAATTTGTTGCGACCAAAAATATGAAGCTGAACTTCGATGCAAAACCACTTTTTCTCTTATTCGTTAAAAATGAAAATAATTTGAAAACAGATTGCTATATCCGAAGTTTACTGTATGTATGTTGTGCCCAAGTTCAGCTTCTAATTTTCTAATACAATAAACTAATTTGGTGGTGCAACAAATTTGCAGCATCCAAAGTACATAAACTAGAATGTACCATTGATTTAAAGTGCTAATACTGCACCATTTGAATACAATCAACAAAATGATCAAAGAGAGAGTTTTATAGTAAAAAGATTCAAAAATTTAAAAAAAATCATTGTATTTTTCTAAGTGGCATACCTTCCACTTGATGCGCTCATTACAAGATGGATCTTTTGGTAGAGGAAGCCCGGCGCGCACAGCAACCAGTTCATGCCAACATGACTTATATGAAGTCCCAAACTCACTTACAAGGGCCCCAAGCGAGGGGTACTTCAGTTCTTTATATGCAAGACTAAAAGAAATTATTTTCAAATCATTTTTTTAAATTTAGAGCTTTTATTCCATATACAGATATAATCACCGGTAGTACCAAAATTTACCACTTAATCAAATTATTGTATTGACTATTGTACATACAGTTGAAATTACATAAACTGACACTATCGATAATACCAAAAAAATATCATTAGTTTCAATCGAGTATCAGATTAAATATAGTACATAGAGTCGGAATTCGATAAAACTGACACTGTCATTTACTCTAAAAATGATCAGTTAATTGAATACATCAGATAACATGTAGTACATGCAGTTGATATTCGGTAAAGTTATACAGCTTGTTACACAAAATTTTGTAGTTAATTGAACACATAGGATTGAAGATATCAATATGCTCCAGCAAAGGGACATCGGAGGAGCAGTAACACTATCAAATAATGGAACATATCATATCGTAGACTATTGGTATATATAATATCAACTTTTATGTAGATCAATGTTGAGAAATGAGCTGTAGAAGCCAAACTGTGAACTGACAACAAATAAACTTTTTGTATTTCAGTTAGAACATGATGACTTGCTACTTTGAAAAAGTGGTGTCCATGTTTATGATTTAATGTTGCTTTTTTATTAGCTAAGCCTTTTTATAAATTTGTGCAACACTTTTCCTGTAAGTCACTAACATAAAAGGACTGTAGTGTATGCACTGTGCTGAAAAACAGTATTCATCTATCAACATGACAGTTGAAACTATTAATAAGTTCACAAGTCAAATATTTCATAGAATAACTAAACTAGTAAATAGAGACTAATTGGTTAAATACTTCTCTTCTTTAATAAGTTTCAATATGTTACACCAAGATTGGTGTTTCAGAATATAAATCTATTCAATTATGTAGCAACCGCATGGCATAAGAATGTGAAAAAATACCAAAAAAAGATGCAAATAATACAGTACTCTTATAATGAGAGGTATTTATTAAACTGTTGCATGAAAAGGTATACGCTAGCATCAAAATTTATGAGAAATCGGTTTATTTTTTTAACACATTGAAAGTATGAAGATACTCATAATATGAAGATAAATTTTAAATGACCCTGAAAAATTATTTTCTCATGGTGGGTACTCATTAAAAATAATTCCTATTATTTGTTGTACGTGAGAACAGCAAGATCTCATTCAGAGTTTTATGTAATCCTTAGTAATTAACTATTTGTGGTGGTTATATAAGATTTTATATTGTAATGCTGTGGCACAGCTATGAACTCTTTTTACCTTACCAAAGTATTTTTGCTAACGAAACAACAAATTTGTAGTAAGTCTCAATTGGCATACACTTTTCAGGTTCTCAGAGTAGGATTTTACAATTTGACTACTGTGCCAGAAATATATGCTGGTATGCTTTAAGAGAGGTTATTATACTTTTAGTTATATAAATATGCATATATATAATAACTATAAACCAATTATTTATGTCGGTAGTTGCTATATGCTGATTTGATTTTTCTTTAATTATTTTGAAAAATCTTTAAATTAACATATTTCTAATTTACTTCTTTAGCATATAAATGAGCATTATAAAATTTTCAGAGATTTTTCGTAGAAAAAATATGAATTTGAGACTTATACTTGTAGGAATAAATATCGATACATGTTATATATATATATATATATATATTCGTACCATTTTTGTCTGCTTATTCCGATAGTTCCCCAGCTTTTTCCATCACTTATTGCTAGTACTATATGTCTGAATGTTGTTCCTTCTAATTGACTGGTAAAGCTGAGTGGGAATCGTTCGATTCCTGGCAATTTGCAAGTTAAGTAAGCACCCAGAAACGTTGCCTTATCCATTAATGATATCACGAGAATCCCATTTTTATCAACAGTCATATTCAGTAGATTGAAAGAAACTTAACATTTTATACTTTCATGAAATGGATGATTCTTCTGTTTACCTCTACGCATTGTATTGGAAGAGCTTTTTTCATGACTTCTTGAGCTAAGTTGGAGACATGCAAAAACCCTCTTAGTTTATTTGGAGAGTAGTAGCCAGTTCCAGTGTGATTGTACCTTGTATTTATTTATCTTTAGTGTCGAAAAAAATAAGTTATTTGGGAATCTGAGATGCACTCACTCAAATGATTCGATGAATAGCTGAATCTGTTTTAGCTTTTCTTTTAGGGAAAGTTTTGATGAGAGCAATGAATATGGAGGCTGAGGGATAGGAGGAGCTCGTGCGAATTCCATTTGTCCTACTTGAGTAACCCTTCTATCAAGTTATTGAAGTGAAGTCAATTCATTTCTCGTCGACCTTGTGACATTTATAACATCGATAAGTGACTGTTACAAATTTCAAATATTTTCTTACAGTTCTACGGATCATTTACATTACATACGCGAAATTTATGAATTCACGGAAAGTTTAGCAGTGACATTAAAAATATATATCGTTTTCTGAATGAGTACGAATGGATATCAGGATTCCGGATACCAATATGGGAATGCCGCTGGCCAGGAACCGGCAATGGCTAGTCCATTCATCAGTTCTGGAATACTTCCTCAGCAAATGAATCCGCAACAAAATTATTATGGAAATCAACCATCGACGGGCGTCCCTCAAGTCTCAAGTGCTTTTGAATCCCAATCCACGCAGTACTTCGGTCCAATGCCTGCTATGAATAGTGTTTATGGTCACCAAACTGTTCAGCCAATGTACTCGGCACCACCTGGCATGCAACATGCGCAGTTCCAAAACGCACAGCAGAGCGTCAATCAAATAGCAGTTCCTGAGAAACAATATCATCCGATGGGAATAGATTCGAAAGGAGCTTCGTCTGGAAAGGGAGATGCATTGCTTCCCCAGGAGGCGTCCGGATCTTACGGCTATGGGTCATTATATAATCCCGCTGCTGCTATTCCAATGGCTCCGTATGGCGCTCAACCCGAGATATATCCCCAGCAGACTGAGTCCTCTTTCCGAACGAATATGTACCAATATCCAATGCCTGGTAATCAGTATATGGGAATGCGGGCAGAAAGTTCAGCTGTTTCAAACTTTCAACAGTCTGGAACTTTTCCTTATGGCAAGTTTCATGGGGCCAATAACAACAGGTTCATGGGATCAACTGGTCAGTCTCCAAGTGCAATGAATTCCATTTATAATGATCCTAATTTCCCTGGGACGATTGGTAGAGGCAGAGGCATGCCGCCGAACAAACGCGTTGGCTCTCCCTTTGGTGGTGTCCGCAAAAGAGGGTCAAATGCATCTGGTCACGGCCCTTATGGGCCTACGAAAAGTCTGGTGCCCCCTCCAAATGTCGCTGGCCGGGGTCCACCGATTACTGTAGATCCGATGGCACCTCTTAAGCCAAACCCAGATTCAAAAAAGGCAAAACAAGGCCCAAGACCTATTATCCTGACAAACAGAAATCCTGTATCCATTCTCTACGAGCATGTGCAATCTGTGTACTTGCCAAAACCTACCTGGGATTCCGAGAAAAGAATCAAGCATCCTTTTGGATTTGATGTTTACGTTATTGTGAACGATGTGAAGTATGGACCGGCTATTGGGGCAAGCTTGAAGGAGGCTAGAAATCGTGCAGGTAAGCTCTAAAAATTCTTCATAAACAATTTCAGAACTGTTCTAGGATAACCATGTCAACGCCGTGCTAGTCGATATTCACTGACGTGGTCTTTTTATGAGTTAGGTCAAAGTGTCTAGAATTTTTACCATACAGGTCTAAGAGACTAGAAATTTGCTCAGCGACAATAGCAGGATTGAGATTTTTGGAGGGATGTTTTGATTTAGTAATTTTTGTAGTCAAGATTTTTATGCTCAACACTTTTTTGTACGGTGAAAAATTTTTCCTACTACCATTTCAAGTTATATATATTGTGCAACTTTTTTTATCAAAAAGTTCAGAGGAAATTAGACTTTCTCTATTATTCTTAATGGTGCAGCTTGTTATTTTAAGCGAATAAATCTCATCTGTAAAAGCTTTTATTTTGTATTGTCTATATTGAGTTTTTAAAAAGTACAGTAGAGCCTTGCTGGAATTAAAGCACAGATAATTAGTGTTTGGTGCTAACTTTGAAGGTAACTGTTTTATGAGGGGCAGGAAAAGGCCACCTTAATCAAGTCAGCACGAAATTGGTGAATTCTTCAGTAGAGAATATCAACATATAGGAGATTTAACTAGGAATATAATTCTAAAGGGCTTTTAAATAATAGGGGATAGTTTTTGGTTGATAAATGAATTTCTTATAGTATGTAAATAAACAAAAAAGACGAATTTGTCTTCGTAATGTCTTATTTCAGTATATAAAAAAAATTAAAAAACAATGAGTGCAGAATATATTTTTTGCAAGTTGGTTATTTCTGCGTGAATTTAATCTGCAGCTCTGCTCTATTTGCGTTCTGTTCGTCCCCCTATGGACTTATCTCAGTTAGCTCCTATTGTTCCTGGTATCTATAAGGAAAATGGCCCTACACCTACGATCTTACCTGTACCTGCTGCTGTTGGACAATTTAACGTCCCTGCTATACCAAAATTCTCAACTCCTGCTGCATCATCGAGTGCATTGACAGTTGCGAAGAAAACAAATGCCCCTGCCAATTCAAAAAAGGTTGGCCTCAAATTCACTTTTTTATGTAAAAAACAATTTATACTGCATATTTTCATTATCACTATTCTCTTTCAAATATAGGAAGTAAAGAATTTGTAAATTTTTGTGCGTTTCATGCAAACACTGTGACACGACCCAAATAAGGGAAATATGTGTCATATGATAATTTTTGTAAAATTTCATTGGTGAAACTCATGTGAGTGTGGCTAAAAAATCAAGGATATGATAATCAATTAGTGATTATTTACTTGAAGGAGCTAGAATATGCCATCGCTTCACTCAGACTTCCTCGCAGCAAAACTTAGATATGAATCGAAACTTTAAACTCTATTTTCTATCTTCCATCTTATTTGAATATCTATATCTATACATAGAAACCTTCATCCATTTCGAGTTTCATTAATACTAGATATCGTCGATTTGTATTGGTGTGCCTAATTTTAGATTAATTATTGCTTATGTATCAATAAAGGGAACCTAACAGCATTCTAACCTGCGTAATTGATGTGACCTTTATATAGGCACAATCAAAATCCTGTTGTATACCAATTGTTCTGATGTCCCTGAGATGTATCAAATGGAACAGTTTTGAGGCCACGAAAGTTACATATATTAGGACACTATCAAGTTCAATATAATAATGATTTAATGCTATTCGAAATTTGATTTCTGCAATTGATGACTGATTTCATTCAAATTTTAAACATTTGCAATACAGTAAATCACAAAGAAAACGTGAAATGATTCGGTAGAGCCGTCAATCATGGAGAAGCTAATATTTTTGTCTCAAGCAGTTTTGCCCATTTTCACTTGGTATTTTAAAAATATCATTAATTTTGCATCGAGCACCTACATATATTCAAGATAAATGATAAACCGAATTATACAATACTTTTAAAATACGTTCGATATTACATGAGTCTTAGATGTGCTGACAATTATTTATTCTATCTATTTTATTTAGTCTGTAGCTAGCAACAGTCCTGTAGTATATGTATATAGAGAGAGACTAGGGGCATTTATAAATAAACCTGCACGGGCTAAATCATGCATTTTTTTTAAATACTTAAGAAATCGTTATATGACCATAGTAATGTGCTGACAATTATTTCCTCTCTAAATTTATATTTAGTCTGCAGAAAATGAGGATCATCCGACTGACCAAGACCTCTCCATATCCGAAAATATCGGTTTATCCGATCAAGGGGATTCCCTAGTTAAAAACCTCTATAACCTTGGTCCTATCCAGATTTTAGCATTATTGAATAATGTTACAGAGCACGATCCACGCATTTCAAAGCCATGCGCATTTCAGTTTAAGGAAATAGGCGTGAAGAGTCAGTATATCGAGTGCTTGGCGCAAGTTCAGTTAAAGCAGTCTAAACCGAATCAACAGCAGTCAGTGACGATATACGAAGGCAATATTCCAGTAATGCCTAAAGGTGGTTTTATTATTACGAAAGGAACAGGCGGAACAAAAGAAATTGCAAAAGCCGTCGCTTGCTCCAAGATGCTTCAAAATTTAATGCCTTTTTACGAGAATATCGAAGATATGATAAAGGCCATTTCGAACATGGTGAATCAAGAGGTACGAAACTTTTTTTACAAATTTACACAAAGCTGCCCCTATAAAAATTAGGTTGTATTTCAAGTACTACATTAGAGATTTTCGAGTAAATTTCACTTAATTTATAGATTACGTTTTATTTTTCTTGATATTCTAGTGATACCACAGAAATAAGCACTTTCTTCGATAAATAACTCTTCTTAGAAGTGTAAAATCTCAAAAGGATAGCACAAAGTTTAATCCTATAAGGTGAACAGCAAATTCATTGATTTAGCACAATGGCCATTTTTTCGATAAGGCTTTGCCTTCAAGTTGAGTTAAGTTTACTTGAAAATCTCTTGGTAGTGCCTGAAATTCAATATTGGTAAGTAATATAGTTGTATTTTTTTGCTAACGCTGTTTCATTCTGCGAAACAAATTTTTTTTAAACTGATTCGACATTATTTTGTGGTTTTTTAGAAAACTTCGTTACTTAAGCGATTTTAGAAAAGAACGTCTTTTCCAAAGATTCATTTTTTTCGCTTCAAAGAATCAATCAGTAAACGCATTTTCCAAGTGATGGTCCAATTTCAAATGAAGTGTGAGTTTGCGTATGAATGTGTAGAGTCAAAGAAGCTGATGTTTCTTTTACCTTTGTAATTGATGATAAAGCTAAGTTCTATAAGATTGCTGTTAATTATAATATTTTATGAATTTCCCTAAAAATCTCCACATCATAGAAATTCTCCAAAACTAGTCTTCTTTGTCACAACAACCATGATTTCTGATTTCGGTGTGCAGTAATCCCTTGTTTAGCACTGTTAATTGTGGCCTTTGATGTACTATTCAGGTTGCATACTAATTTTGCTTGAAAATATTTTAGTTTAATCAATTCTCAATAAGACGTCTTGTTCACTCAAATGAGAAAGGCGACAAAATTAAATTAAATTTTTGTACATGAAATTTGGTACCACTTATAAAAGTTCGTTACTTTGATAATGGGTTAAACAAAAGTGTATAAACGAAGGAATGCTTTATCAGCCGTAATTTAACGTCATTTTGGTTGCTAGTATAATTTACGTAATTTTCCTATTTGCATCACCATGGACGACCTAAAGTCTTGCCCGCTGTTGAGAGGGTCAATATTTTTCTCTTTTGTTCCGCAGTAAGAATCTTCCGGTAATATTATACTTTTTCAAATAACTGAACTATTGACCCTTTCAACAATAGGGCTGATTCTTAGTCGCCCCGAAGTGGTGCACTTAGGGCTTCGTGGTTTAGTATGCTGTACTTCATTTTAGATTTTATGTTGATTGCAACACATTTATATTAGCAGAAATAGTTACATATGAACGTGCAAAATGATGCGCATTCATATGATACTCTCCTTTCAGGAAGGCAATAAGGCAGTCACCGAAGCCTTAGATGCTGTCACTGACTCTGTCAATGCTCAGGCCATCCCCCCTTTAAGCGATATAAAAAAATAGGAAAAATCATAGGTTCACATCAGTATTTCACTGATGTGTGTCTATCAGTATTTTTCATCTTTTTTATCTTGTGAATTGGAAGGGTCAATTTTTGGAATATCATGTGTGCTGCGATACAATAAGTTACGTATGTATGTACATGCATGATATTGCCGTGTATTGAGCCTATTTGTATGCCTCGAAATTGATTGATTTATAGTATGGGAGTCTTTGAGGTGGTATCAGGATTTTTCTGATACTACTTTTTCGGGGGTGAGCTTAGGGTACATGTCTGTATGTGGGCGGCTTATTTGATTGAATCAAGCAGGCCAGCCAGTTTGAAATTTGGGTTTCACAATGTGGTAGTATTAATGATTTAATGCTTCAAATACTACCGCTTTCATTCGATTGTGAGCGAGTTGATTCGAAACTCGTGTTGCATATTTTTATTTTTTCAGCATTTTGAAATGCTTAAATGATTTTCTAATGCAGCATATTGTGTTTCGATTCGAAACGTACTATCCAAATTTCTACATTATCCAAGACACCTATAAAATCAAACGAGTTTAATCGATTTAGGGCAATTTAAGTTATAATTGATTAGAAAAGGGTAGTTCGCAGTTTAATATTCTACACCTTTTTCCGGACTGCATGTACAGGTGTAAAATTTTAGCGTGCTAGCTGCAAGTAATTCATTAAATCATCAGAGTACACCGGAACCTCCTTAGTTGGACACCTCATCCTCGAATACTAAAATGTCCAACGTACAGAGGTGTCTAGATAATTAAGGGGCAAAAACATCATAAAAAAAGTCATAATCATATCTGCTGTCTAGCCGAACTAGGTGTCTGACTTTGGAGGTTTTATTGTAGTTAAAAATGGCTGTAACCATTTAGGTCAACTATGTTTGACTAAATATTAGCTGTAAGCCATTTTTACATAGAAGAAAAAAGCACCTTATGGGATAATACCTTATTTATGCCAAGAATAGATTTAATTACCTTTAATTGGCAAACTTTAAAGGCTATTGAAACAATTCCGAAATAGAGTTCTTAATAAATCTCTTCAAGTTTTTAGAACAGTGCGAGAAAAAAATGTGGCATTTTAATTCTTTATATGATGCCTTGTTATAAAAAAATAAAACTTTTGGGACATATATCGAAAGAAAAATTAAGTGTCCTTTCCGTATGTCATAGGCTGCTAGAGGAAATGTCCTAAGGCGATTATATATACTATGAACTCCTAGCCATTTCAACTGCATATTTGCAGAATGTATATACTAAAATCTCAGAGTATATCAATACTCTAGTGTATTCAATTTCACATGTTTCTAAGCGGCCTATGACAAACGTCCCTGCCACGTTAGAAGGCACCAAATTTTAGATATTGTAAATATATGTATTTACAGTTTATCTTTAACTTTTAGGCTGTTTTTTTAATATGTGAAATGAATATTGCATTTCGCGGAATAAGATTAAGGCGTCCAGTTAAAATGGAATATTGTCGGTTTGGTTCGAATATATAGTTCGTACTCCTTAAATAGATAGTTCACTTAAAGATTTATTTGGCTTAACTGCTCCATCGACTCTGTTTGCTGGTCTATTTTCGATCAACTGATAACTTTTGGTGTTACTGGTGGTACCAGCTCATAGAATATTCGCTGCATTCAGGAGAAATCAAAGCAATTTTCTACCTTTCCTGCAATGTATAGGAATTTTGCACGTGCAGTTTAATTTATCAGCAAAGCAATATTTTTTGCATCAGTTGATGAGACACGAGAAGGATGTTTGGTTATTGTTGGGTTGATTGTATCTATTAGTTGAAAGGCTAGTATGCAGAGTTATAGTGATTGGCTAACTCGCAAGAAAATAACAATGGTAGAATTAGTATCTGCATAACTATAAACTCGGAAAAAACTAATACTGAGAAACTTTAAATCAAGGAAGAAACCACAAAGGCAAAAAAGAACAAGTGATGTATTAAGGTAAGGAAAAGTATACATGTTCAGAATACGTGTGAAGATAGGTTCAGCCCTATGCTTCTAGCATTAGATTCAGATAATAATGGTCACATGATACTGACGAGAGTGAAGATAACTGTTGGTTGTAAATAAGGCTTGAGATGAGAGATTATACCACATATGAAGAGACAAAAGCATATTCAATAGCACACTATATTGCGACGAATTTACTGTCACGTTATTTATTGCAGAGCGAGGAAGTGCTACAACATAAGGTATTCGCAACAAAATCGATGCTTCTAGAGGAGATTCTGTTTAAGATAAGCAAATGGGGTTATATAACTAGAGGTTGTATTTTAAGTAGGAACACATCAAGTCTTATTCATAATAGGGTGCCCATTCTATGTGAAGAAATATTATTCGTTATCCAAAGATACTTAATTTGGTATAACACCTAGAAACGAATAACTCAACAAGAAATGCGGAACCAAACAAAAGCAGGATAGATCTTGCACTTTACTCTTACATGTTGAAGAGTGATCAAGATTTATTGAATTGCACTTACAGCAATTTTAATTGATATTTAATGGCACAGATGGAATGAGAAATATAGTCATTCAAGTTCTAGTGCAAAATGCACATGAATAGTAGAAAAAAACTAACAGAAAAGATAGTGCTACACAATGGAAAAAAATCCGAGAGAGTAAGCATGAAACATGCAAATCAAACCACGACAATAACAAAGATAACGAAGCATTTAATAATAGTGATAGATGCTCTAGAGTCTCATCATGACATCAGCCTTGCAACTACAATATATAAACGTGCAATTTGGTAGAGGATTATGTCCTCGATATTCTGAATATCCACAATTTAAGTTGAAGATTTTGTCTTCAACAGAGAGAATTTAAAATAGTGTGATAAAGAGTACTGTAAAGTCAAAAATTTGATCTAGTCAAAAAGCCCTTTTTTAAAATTACTCATTACTAGTATACTGGATGGTTTTAAAGCAGTTTTACACAAAAAAGAAAAATGCAAACTGGTTTATGCTCTTATTTCTACTGATATTTTTTTTATTATTTGAACGTATTTTTTTCTTCTAATTTAAGTTAAACAAAACTCTTCAGCATAAAATCAACAAATATACAGTTGAACCAGTTTATTTGAACATAATTCACATCAACTGCATTTGGAAGATAAAAATGTAACTCTTAAACTTATATCAAATATATCTGCAATTACTGCAAAAACAATGAAAAATTTGGACAAAAACCATGGGTGTTAGTACTGAAGTGTAATGTACACAAACAGTACAACTAACACTAGAATATAACAAGTGTATTAAGTTATAGCATGCATTGCAAAGAGTGATCTTCATAACATGAAAACATATCTGAAAGAATTGTGATTCGGATTTGTTCAATATGAATCTGTCAAGAGGAAGGAGGAGACAATACAATAATATAATATATTAATTGGTACCTAAGGTGGGGTGAATGCTAATGTAAGCAGAGAGAAAACAGTAAATGCAAAGAAATTCAATAAAATATAAAAGTTTTATTGAACTTATGAAGAGTGAACAGAAAAACAGTACTGAACAAATAAACATGTTCTTGCTCACTCCTGCGGTATACCCTCTTGAAGTGCCCTTGAAACTGGCTCTCCAGTGAATCTTGCTGCATCTTCTAATCCATAAATAAATGCAATAATTTCCATATGTATTCTTTTAACAATTCTATAATTATTTGTGCAATTCCAAGAAATTGTCTTCAGTGGAAATAAAGCAGAGTAATTGATAAAAGGGTCAATTCTAATGGGATTAAAGCTCTGATAACTGTTCTAGAATAATATCCAGTCAGTTGAAGTGGAGTTTGAAGTGGTAAAGAGAGTATTGGGGGAGCGTGATGAAAACAGAATCATTCTTTTGCAGGTTGAACTGGTTGTAGAAAATAGTCCAAGAAGTTCCCAAGTAACCATAAGAAAGATGACACGTGGCAATTTGTAAGTAGGTGCATAAAGGATTCCATAAAGGATTGTGGCAAAGGTGTGGACATAAAGGGTTTGCTATTTAAGGTGCAAATAGGATAAATGGCAAAAATAGGTAAAAGGGGCAAAAATTATAGAAAAGGTGTAGGCAAAATATAGGTGAATAAATACAAATATTGGTGAACACAGCCAAGTGGTTATACCGCAATGACTTAAAGAAATAGCAGGTGTTAGGAATTAACTTGTTCATGGTTAAATTTGTGTTATATCTGTGGAATTCTGTTTTATGGCAAGTCATTGTTTTGCATATTGGAATTCTGAGTTTATGGCAAGTCATTGCTGGATTTTGATGATGGGCTAAGTATAGGATTTGTGTGTTGCTGTGAAATATGTTTCACTTCCAGCAACAAATTATGTCTGTGTAAATATACTCTTTGCTTAAGTTTTGAGTTTTGTTTGATGCACATCCATAACAGCAGGACCAGCAAATATCCTGACAGAATCAAAATCGATATATCTAAAAGTTTACTTCAGGTCGGATAGATCCAAACCGTCACTTGATAATGACAATGGTTCATACCAGTTCCTTACAATGGACCAATAATGATATACAAATTATGACTTTTTTGCACCCTCTTCATATTATTTTTCAGATTTACAATGTCAATCATTTTAAATATTATTATTCCTTTAGCAAAAGTAATGACTCATGCAGATATACAATATTTGAACTTCCAAGTATGTCTTATTTACTTCCTTCTACTTTACAGCAATAGTTCTTTTACTGTTCACAAGTATATCAAATATTTGACTTTATTTGTATCTCAAATATACTTAATATATTGCTCAGAGTGATTATTACATGTCAAGACTTGTTAAGAAAGGGAAAAGGGTCAAGAAACAAGATTGGAATAAGGAAGATGGATTACAGCAATAGAAGGAACAAGAGAAAT
>JAULBW010005621.1:0-18609 GCA_032358265.1 Vaucheria bursata | reverse complement strand
TTTTTCTGTATGTCAGAAAACGAGTGTTTCGATTAAGACATGTTGTATTTTCCGTAAAATCTGTATTTCTCACTTGTGTTTTTCTGCGTTTTTTACTGATTACTGAACAAATTGATTTAACCTGTAGTGGAAGGTTGGAACACAACGTACCATAAGAAACAGAAGTCGCATGGAAGTTGTATTCCGAAAAAAAGCGAGTAAATAACTAGTGAAAAACATGAAAATGGAGTGAAAGTGTAAACTGTAAATGGCACAGATTGCATGTGATACAAGCCCCTACTCTGATTCGCCCGAGCTGGAGTCGCCTTCGGATTCTGAGCTGGACACTGCATGACAGAGATGAATTTCAAGGACCGACGTATAAGGCTGGCACCCACAGATTGCAATTGGAAATTATAAAAAAACAATTGGAAGACTATGATAGGGAAAACCCACGATGGAGATGAACAGAACCACATAGGGAAATGTGAAACACCTGGTGGTGGTACAGCCTTTTTAGGGGGAGCGTGTTTATCCTTCTTGGGCTTCTTCTTTTCGATAGGATCGTCATCGTCCGAATCATCAATCACAGTTGCTGTGACACAGATGAACAAAATAGAACAAATGAAGAAGGAAACGAGGTATGCGAAATGAAATTAGGGAAGTGCACTGACGTGACTGTTTGCGCTTCTTTGATTTGGCTTGTTCGGATTTGGTCTTGGATGCTGCGGCTGCTGCTGCTGCAGCGCAATGCAATCAACTTCATCCGATGAGCCACCAAGTTTGAGGAAACGAAACAAACATGGAGGGCATTACAGGAGCATACCCTGTTGTTTTTTAAGCTGTGCATCCTTTTGCGCCTGTCGACGAGCTTCTTCTGACCCTGCATGAAAGATCCTAGTGACGCAACAGCAAGGGGGGCATCACAAGCAGATGGAAAAGGGGTTGCCATGAACGATAGAAACAATGTGACATAATGGTGTGCAGGGGTGATACCAGAAGCGGGAACGGCCTTTTTGGAAGGCGGCTGCGGGGACGCCGAGGTGGCCGGTTTGACCTTTGATGCTGTGCAAAATGGAATTAGACGATTTGTCAGCAGGCAATGATAATGAAAGGAAATATGCAATCCGAGAACCAAATCACAGGAGAAATAGAAAATCAAGAACGGTCCAAGGTCAAAAGACTCGGAGTTGTGAAATTCCTTCCGCATTACAGACCCATGAGTGGAAAATCGAGAAACGAAAGATACAAAGAGGGGAACGAAAACCGCACCGGAGTTCGTTTGGGCTGTTGGTGCAGGATTGGACGGCTTAGGCTTGTTCGCGTTGTCGGAGGATGCAGTAGGAGTTGCAGGCTTGGGGCCGGGCACAACCGAAGTAGCCACAACGGGAGCCGCTGGAGCAGGAGGAGGAAAGATTGTTAACAAGACGATTAGACGACCCGGAAAAAATTGGAACCGTTGGCCGCGGGACAGAAATTTGGAACGCAGTTTGTCCCGGGACAAAAGGATTCGAAGAACCGCAGAAAAACAAAGTAACTGTACAAACATGCAGTTTGCAAACCAGACCGGAAATTGTTTTGCCTGACGACGCAGTAGTCGGCTTGGGTTTGTTCGCGGGAGCAGCGGACACCGCAGCGCTGGAGGCGGGCACAGCCGAGGTAGACACAGCAGGAGCCGCTGCAGCCACAGGAGTGAAGACAAGGAGTGGACGGGCAGATCTCCGTAAAACATTCGGAACAGAAGTTTGCCCCGGGACAAAGGAACTGGGACCAGTTTGTCCCGGGACGAAGGATTTCCAAGAATGCAGACACCCTAGGCACATGCAGAGCGAACACCGGATCAGAAGTTGTTTTGCCTGACGACGCAGGCGTGGTCGGCTTAGGGTTCTTCGCCGGTGCGGGGGCCGAGGTAGGAGTGGCAGCGCTGGCACCGGGAGCAGCCGAAGTAGACACAGCGGGAGCCGCTGCAGCGACAGGATTAAGACAAGGAGGGGACGGGCAGATCTCCGTAAAACATTCGGTACAGAAGTTTGCCGCGGGACAAAGGAACTGGGACCAGTTTGTCCCGGGACAAAGGATTTCCAAGAATACAGACGAACACGAGCAACATGCAGAGCAAAAACAGGATCAGAAGTCGTTTTGCCTGACGACGCAGGAGTGGCCGGCTTAGGGTTCTTCACGGGAGCGGCGGACGAGGTAGGAGTCGCAGGGCTGGCGCCAGGAGAAGCCGAAGTAGACACAGCGGGAGCGGCTGCAGCAGCAGGAGTGTCAAGGGATCGGATGACCATCAAATTGGAAGAGCCGTTTGCCACGAGACAAAGATATGGAGAACAGCCCAACGAACCCGAACGAAGGAGTAAATGCAAATCGAACGGCGACTGGGGGTGAAACGCAAGGACAGGCAAGGTCACCTTCTTTTTCGGAGGCCTTGCGGTCTGAGTTGACCTTCGGTTTCTTCTTTGCCGGTTCTTCGACGCGATGCTCGTCAGGCTCGGCCGCTGCTGTAACGGTTTCCTCAGCCGGCAGAGGCTGGTCCGCTACTTGCGGCTGGTCTGCCACTTGGTCCGCCGATGGGTCCGGCGGCTCGCTGCTGGCGACCGAGTCGTCTTGCGCTTCTGCACCGGCAGTGCTGGCGGGCCCAGCGTTGTCCTCGTCGGAAACGACGACGTCGTCCTCCTCCTTTTTCTTCTTCGACTTCGACTTCTTCGACTTCGGCTTGGCCTTCACGAACGGCTTCGGCCGGACGATGCCGCGGAAGGAGTCGAAGTACGGCTTGAAGAACTGATTGAGAATCGCAGGGCCTGCAGGTGGGAATGAATCATCAGATGCACGGAGGAAAGTCAGCAAAGGAAAAACAAGAGGGAGATCCATTGAGGGACTAATGAGGAACAGCATGAAAAGTTGGGGGAATGAAGTTGTCCCGGGACAAAACATTCCGAGATGAAATGCCAAAACATTGATCAAACGGTATTGTCCCGGCACAAAGGTGTTTGGTATGAATTCAAAAAATTCCATGATGAACTCGAAGAAGACGATCTGCAAGTTAGGGAATGAACTTGTCCCGGGGCAAAAAATTGCGATATGAAAAACCGAAACATCATGCATTCGTTTTGTCCGGCAACAAAATTTTGGTTCGAAAGGAACATGAAAGGATCACAGAACAGGACGACGCACTGACAAAGGCGAGCTGCTTTGCAAGGTTTTTCCACCACAGTGGAGGCGGCACCGGAGAACCCTCCAGGCACCAACCCGACCACAGAATGTTGGAGGAAGCCTCAAGGCAAGCCGCGAACACCGTGTAGTTGAACAGCGGGAACTCGAGGACGCTGCAAAGCAAAGCAGTTGATAGGCGGACGGTGGACGATGATGTGGTCCCACGGAGAAGAAGGTGACAATTACCGGGAAGGGCGAAGCATCTCGAAGATGACGTGGAACTCCTGCTTGGTGATGTTGTGGGAAGCGTAATTCGAGCTGTAGCCGGACTGCGGTGATGTTAGGCGCAATTCGGGAGAGAAAAAAAGACGTAGAAAGAATGGACAGAGAGCGGAAGTGTAGGAGACAAACCGTTGTAGCACTCCACTTTAAATGAGACTTGTTTGCCGGGCTAGGGCCAAAGACGGAGGTCTCCAAGCCATAGGAATCCTTGACAGACCAAACGAATCCAAGCGATGATTTGCCTACAGATTGTCAGCGAAATGGAAAAAACGCAGTGTGGTGGAGGACAAGACGCAAGACCCACCTGTCCCGTATTTCACAATGTGAAACTTGGGATTCGGCGACTTTGCGGTGCGGTGACGGCACAGAGTGATCCTCCAACCGCCTAATGACGAGTGACCGATGGGAAAAGAACCGAAAAAGAAAAAAGACAGGACCAGTGGAAGCACGGACACAAACCGGTAAAATCGAAAAGGAAAAAGAAAGGACAGCTGGAACCACAGACACTAACCAGCATCAGGACCATCCAGATGGAATGGCCACTTCGTCTTGGCGGCAGACCCTTCTTCGTCTTCCTCGTCACCGTCATCAGCGTCGTCGAGGAGATCGGAATCAGGAATTTCGATCTGGGATTCTTCCTCGTCGTCGAACGAGCCGTTTTGATTCTTGAGCTGGGTGAGCTTCTTGCGCCTTCGATTGTAAAGTTCGCGGTTCATGTCCAAGCGCAGCAAGTAGAACTTGAAGAGACGTACACAAAGTTAGACCATCCACCAAAACGTACAGGAGAAGAAGAGCACACGATGGTAGAAATAGCAAGGGCAGGCGTACCTCGCGGAACGGCAACAGATTCTTTCGAGCCAATGCCGTGAAGAGCTGCCCGTGGTCTGGTTCTTTCGGATTCGAGTTGGACACAACGAGAAATGTTGCTGCAGAAGGATTCGTAACCGAATGAGCACGAGAGATCGACAGATTGAAAAGCATTTCAGACAAGAGTACATTAACATACAATGTCGAACAGCGTCGGGAAGAGCGTCGAAGTCAAGGACAAGTAACATACAATGTCGAACAGCGTCGGGAAGCGCCTCGAAGTCGAGGGCGAGAGCGGCAGCCGGCGAGTGAAGGATGACAACGGTCTCGCGAGAATTTTCGACCGGTATGGTGTCTGCAGTGTGCAAACAGACTTGATCAGCACATAACCGAGATCCTGGGACAAAGAAGGTGATGCAGTGAGGCAGTGAAGGAGGATGTGAGTGACACCTGGCTGATTCACGAAGCCGATGAATGACGTCTTCTTGTCGGTCCCGTAGAAGTACGACAAGTACTCGCCGACCGCAATCGACGAAACGGCATGAGACCGTCCTTTGCGACGAAGAGAGTCAAGAGGTCTAGGAAAAAAATACGCGAAATATGCACAGCCAGACAATAAGAAAGAAGTACTGATGTTGTCCCGGGGCAAAACGAAACCTACGCAAAAAGGAGAAACGCAAACAATTACACAAGCACCCCAGACAAGCGGAAAAATCCACACGATGAGGAAATCATGCATAACTGGTTTGTCCCGGGACAAAAGAAAAGACAGCAAATGAACAAAACGAAAGGAATTCTCGATTAGTCCCGGGACAAGCGGAAACTAAACCACACGTGAGGAAATCATGCATACTGGTTTGTCCCGGGACAAAAGAAAAGACAGCAAATGAACAAAACGAAAGGAATTCGATTAGTCCCGGGACAAGTGGAAACCAAACCACACGTGAGGAAATCATGCATACCTGGTTTGTCCCGGGACAAAAGAAAAGACAGCAAATGAATTCACAACATGAATTCGATTCAAATTAAAGACACAACATGAATTCGATTTGTCCCGGGACAAAAAAGGATGTTCCCGTAGAGGATAAGAACACTGTTTTTTGAATATATATAAATGGAGAAAGACATAGGCGAAACATTACCTTCAGACGCAGGGCCGCGCTCCGTCCCATCGCCATGATTGGAAACCTCGCGTGGCCACAGGCCAGCTTTGATACTAGCCGTTGCAACAGCTTTGTCCTTCCTTTCATCCGCGGCCTTCAATACCTAGAGAACAAATTACAATGACGCAGCCATAAGTTTACTTGAACGAACAGTAACGATGGAGATACGGAACAAGTACCTTGTGCATGACCTCGACTGCTTTGCGACCCTGGTCAACACTCTTTTTCTCATTCGGCGACAACAGCCGTTGAGATTCCTTGGAATCACAAGACAAGCCGACTAGGAATTCGGTCCACTGCGAGTCATCTTTGAATTTTTTCCTGCGTTAACAATGAATGAGATGATAAACACTGCGAGGCAATACGGGCGTGAAAAGCAGTAAAACGTCGGACTCACAAGTCGACGAATGAACCGGTCAACAGGGTGTCCACGGCCACTTGTGAGAAACTGAAGAACAGCTGGCAAGCACGACCAGCAGCAGTTTCAAAGTTGTTCTTCTGGATAAGCTGATCCATCCGCCCGTAATGATTCCAAGCCAGATGCGTATATTCTGACATTTGAGCTACCGGCGACCATTAGGAAGGCAGTCACCAGTATTAAAAATAGGGGCAACAGCAAAGAGGCCAAGTGGGCAGAGGAAGGGAACCCGGACTTGCCTGCAGGGAGGCCATCCCGTTGGACCTGATTCAGAACGGAAGCCAGTACCCGGTCGAATAAGTCCTCGTCCCGGATGCGGAATTGCACCTTGCCTAGTTTCCAATTCCTGGAGAAGGCAGTGATGCGAGGCGGAGCACTGAGCGGAGCGGAACCGTGTGGGGATGACTTACGAGCACAACGATGACAGATTGGCGAGGTGACGCATCGACAAATGTGGAAACCCGTTTTCGATGTAGCACTGCAAAGTGAATAAGTACTGAATACGAAGGGAACATTTCCGGTACATGGCATTACTCACCGAATCAAGCATGTACCACATCTGCGGATAATCCGGACGTCCAAAGTTCGACAAGAATTGCGCGAACTTGTTGATGTTGTGGATACTGTCCAGGGGAGGCCCGCGCTTTTGATTGAGGATTTGTTGTGCCAATCTAACGCAATGTTACAATTTGGAGCAGGCAAATCATGCAAGGGAATTGCAAGGACCGGAGTAGGAAACGGGAATGAAGACTCACTTGGTCTTTCCTTTCTCGTCACGAAACTTTTCGATACTTAGGAGGTCCTGTACGCAAACACGTCAGGGCGACAGATGAATTGCAGGCAAGTCATCACCACAGCCATTCAAAGACGACTCGCTCATATCGATGAAGCCAGACCTGGACGATGGTCTTGGCCACTGCAAGGTCGTCGTGAAGCCGATTGGCAATGTCAGCGAGCTGCGCCATGATGTTCTCGTCGAGTCGGACGATGTTGCCGTCGTCATCCGTGATTTGGTGGCGAACGATGAATGCAGGATGCTCAGCAGGACGAATGTCCGGACTCAAACTGCAACGAACACGTAAGGGGCAAACTTGAAGTTGGTTGTGGGGGATAAAGACAAGTGAACTCAAACGCACTTGGACCAGATTGTGAATCGATGATAGCCATCGATCAACCCGACGTGAGCGTCGGTGCACCACTCGTCGAACAAGCGGCGGGCGGTCAAGAACTTGTCGCGGAAATCGTCGTCCAACTGTACATGACGTGAAGGAAAGCACTGAAGAAAAAGATGCACAGGACAAAATCATACTTCCGGAATGGGACGAAAATGAAAAAAACCAGACTAAAAACTTGCCCCGGGACAAATGCAGAAAGACAGCAGAAGGAACGAAATAGGACAAAAAATTGCCCCGGGACAAAAGCAAAAAGACAGAATAATGAACGAAACGGGACAGTACATTTGCCCCGGGACAAAAGCAAAAAAACAGCATAATGCACGATATGGGATGTAAACTTTGGCCCGGTACAAGAGGAAAGAAGACAGCATAATGGTCGAATCGGGACGAAAAGTTTGCCCCGGGACAAAAGCAAAAAAACAGCATAATGCTGGAAATGGGATTAAAACTTTGCCCCGGGACAAAAGGAAAAAGACAGCATAATAAACAAAACGGGACAAAATTTTCACCGGGACCAAAGTGAGCACATGAATCAGGAAAAGCAACACGAAAACAGTGAATTGTACAAACACATACCAGGTGCGGTCTCTTCCAGAAGAACTCCAGAATTGTCGAGCCGTCTGCACCGGGACCACTGTACTTCTCGAGACATTCCGCCGGCAGCGGTGGCGCGTCATCTTGAACGGCGCTATGGGAATCAGGACAACTCCCTTTCGCCCCGAATACAGGACAAAAAAACGAAAGAATCGAAAAAGGAATGCACGTTGCGACCGGATAAGTGGATACACAATGATCGCAGGCGACGAAAGAAATCCCGAAGGATTGGTCTTGGACCGGAACTCCTTCAAGGACTGGAGAATGGTCTTCAAACCGTCTTCACGGATTTCACGGAACTTGTACTCTGCATTGAGTATGTTGGAGAAGTCCGCAGCACGTCAACGAGCATAATAAACATGCAACAACACAATCTACAAGTATCTTGATGCTTTCTTCGGCATACTTCCGTCGGCGCGAACCATTCTCCACTTGATAGGCAGCTCGTTCCGGAAATAGAACCACTTCTCGAACAGAACTCCCATGTCGCCTGCCGCAAAAGACTCCGACCCGAAACTCTGCATTAAACGTAACCATCCACTGCCAAAACACAATGTGACGAAAAACCAAATACTAGCAGTACAAACCTTGACCCTCGAACGGACTTCATCCAGCTTCCTGTCGTGCGAGTCGTCACGAATGATCTCCCGGAAAAGACCGTAACGTACTGCAGGGATCACTGTAAAATGCCAGGTATTTCCAGAAGGCAAGGTCGGTTTTACACTGGTGACAACTGGATTAACGCACGCGCAGCCTTACTGGTGTCCATGACACCATGACGACTGTCAAGTTGCCTTTCCATGAACTGCCAAAAAGTCTGACGGGACATGTTAGCTCAACCACAGTTTACGGCACCTGTTCGTTTGACAGACAATGTAAATATAAGAGCCAGTACGATTGTAGTCTGTTTGCTTACTTCAGATTTCTCCTCGGTGTGAACTGTGTCAAGCTCCGTCGCTTGCGAGCCGACGACTTCGTCATCTTCCTGAAATTGAATGATTTTAAGCACCCGGAGAACAACGTGTTGCCCCGGGACAAATTCATTCTAGCCGGCTGGAAATTGAATGATTTCAAGGACCCGGAGAACAACGTGTTGCCCCGGGACAAATTCATTCTAGCCGGCTGCGAAGCAGGAGTAATGCAGGAAATTTGTCTTCACCATCACCATCAATTTGTCTTCACCATCAATACGTACACTGAAAACAAAAGACATTACGGACATAGAAACAAAGGAGTGACGTTAACACTTTGGTTGGCAGAACAACCGATGCACCTTCCAATGCGAACGCTGGCAAACTTTCGAGCAGTACTCAACATGGAGGCAACCGCCGCATAACGACAAATTGCTAACAATGTCGCATTCTGGATTGCCACAATGCCGAAAAACGCTTCCGCCCTCCGCATCGCGCGGAATCCTGTAAACCCCTGGCCCAACGACTTTCAAAGATCCATCGCTACGGTTGGATAACGTCCAGCCTTTCATGGCCGCCACGAATTCTTGAAGCTCTTCCGGCGACAGTGCAATGTCCGTAATGAACTGTCGATTCCCCTTCAACCGTTGATATGCCATTTCATTGATGAAACGTTGGACGTTGTCTCTCCGACGCCGCCCCTAACACGGCATGCGATGAGGAACATATTACAGTTATTCGTCTTAGGATGAACGGATGAAAAATTGCTAAAACAACACTAAGGGGTACGCACCGCTTCAGCTCCAGTCGACTCGTCGGAGCCAGCTTCGTCCGCACGCACATGTGAGCCAGCGTCGTCCGCATGTGAATGCACCTGAACTAACTTCATTCAGAAACAGCAAAAGCTGTGAATCACGAATGAATTCTTTGCCCCGGGACAAAACACACCGCCTATGTTTTCAACAGATCACAACCATACTTGCTCCTAAACACCCCGGGCGACAAGTACGACTGAGATCTTTTTGCCCGCTAAAAACAGAACAGCGGATTTTTTACTTTGCGCCGGGACAAAGTCGATGCGACTGTACACAGGCGAGGACACGGACATATGCGGGCGTGGTAATCGTATTGCGTATGCAGGGTAGTTTACAAAAACATGGAAGGCCAGTGCGATCACAAAACGAGCAAATTACTTGTTCACACAGTCAAATCGGTGCTGGGCCTTCCAATGCTTACGTTGGCAAGCACGGGAGCAGTACTCAACCGCAGCACAACGGGCGCACTTCGACAAATTGCTAACAACGGAACAAACAGGATTTGCACAGAAATGGAAGATGGAAGACCCCGGATCGCCCCGCCCAACGGTGTACTGACCGACACCGACAACTTTTACAGAACCATCGGGCCTGTTTGAAATATGCCACTTGTTTCGGTCAATTGCGAGGTTGAATTCCATCTCTTCCTCCGGACTCAAATCGAGAAAGCGCTCGCCCATTCGCTCAACAAATTCTTCAGAGGGCGGAGCACCCTTCTCGGATTCCCAACGGCTCATGACGATCCCCGCCATGAGGGCACGACCAACTTTGTCTCGACGACGGCGTGCCTATTCAGCGCAGACTCTTATGAATAAAAAAGTTCCCAACCAAACGGTAGGCGAATCGTTGCACACTAAATTTCCAATACTACTAGGAATAACCATGCGAGAACCGCTGACCTCATCAAGGCCGGTAGGCTGCGACTGCACGGCTTGCGTTACCACCGCGGCTGGTTCATCTTCGCCGTCGGGCTTCTGCAAGAACTGTGACCCATGTACAAACAACTACAATTACAAGGCAGGACACGTCAAAATGGAAAGTACTAAAGCCGCACCACAAGGTACACACATACCTCGTCGCGACTTCCAATTCGGACGACGGTGTCCTTCTCAGCATCGGAAGCCTGTGGAGAAATTAGCATTTGCCACACACGATTTGCAGTTTTGGTACTTCATTGTTCGGATGTTTGACGCCAGAAAGATCAACAAGCTAAAAAGAATGTACATTGAAAACTGACCTCGTGAAACGGAGACGCGACGAAAGGACCCTCAGGGTCGCTCCTGAAAAGGTTCTAAAATAAAATTAGATTAGCGGTGAAGCAACAGTCACTGAGCATTGAACCGCACCTCAGGATCACTTAGGTACGGTTCAGATGCTGAAGGAGGAGCAGGCCCTTTCATGGCCTCGGCAGCATTCTTGACCTTCGAAAAGAAAAGGATAAGAACCCCCTACGAATTATGAAGCAGATGAAATTTCAAAACCACGGGAACCACGGCACCCACCCATTTCAAGCAGCCCCGGATATAGGCTGTGCGGTCGGCGATTTTCTTGATATCGGCGAGCTGATCAAACAGAGCCACGACTGCTGGGTGATCGGCATCGTACTCCACTAACAAAGACAGTGAACATACACGTTAGAAGAACGACCAAATCATGCAGACAACGACGCCAACGAGCGACATGCCGAAACGACGAAAGGGACTACGACTTACCGTCATCACCCAGAGCCCAACTTGGAATGCTGAATCCGTTCTCGAAAGCGTTCTTCCCCCCTGAGCAAATCAAAACATGGCGATCAGGTATCGGAAAAAAACGGCTCCATGCAGACGTAATCGACTCACTCTTCGTGACTCTGTACTTCTCCACGACCATATCGAATACGGCACAGATACGATCAAACGCGTTTTCAGCTTCATCCCCGGTAGCTGAACAACAGACGTTATGCCCTCGGAGTACAACAACAGACATCGTCAAACCTCAGTGAACTTACAAATGTCCGGAAGACCACCGGGGAGGTCGGGAGCGTACACGGGCGGCTTCACTGTGCCGATAAATCAGAAAATGCATTGCCCCGAGACAAAACAGAAAACATAAGAAAACAGGAAAACTTGGAATAACGCTTTGCCCCGAGACAATACAAAAATCAGCTGAATACGGAAATACTAGGAATAATGCTTTGCCCCGAGACAATACAAAAATCAGCAGAATACGGAAAACCAACGAATAATGCTTTGCCCCGAGACAATACAAAAATCAGCAGAATACGGAAAAACTACGAAAAAAGCCTTGCCCCGAGACAACACGAAAAAGACCACAATACGGAAAAACTACGGAAAACGCCTTGCCCCGAGACATTAACGAAATACGTCAAAACTTGGAAAAAAGGGGGAAAAATTGCAGAACTTGCAAAACAAGCATCAACGGGGCAAATCGATACGGGGCTTCACGCACGGCCAGAAACCAGGAAAACAAACTCCATCGAACGAGCAAAACGCAAAACTCCGTCCCCGGGGACGCCCGGCGGCAAGAAAATGACGGGACAAATTACATGCGCGAAACAAAAAAAAGGCGCGGAACAACCGGAGCGAATAAAACCTATACGATTAGATGTAAATACCTTCATGAACACCATCCAGATCATCATATTTGTTTTTCCGGGGCGGTTTCCCGCTTCCCGCTGCCGCCTCCTTTTTCGACATTCTCAGCGTCCGAAAACACGATGTCTACACAACAAACATCGCAAGGAACATCAAAACATCAAAACATGCTTGCAAAGCGCGCGCCACAAATCCCCCGACGTTTCTGGGAGATGAAGGTAAAAAACTTTGGCGTGTTGTGCTCATTTCGCCTGGAAGACGTAAATATGCAGGAATTGCAGTAGCAAAACTAGCAGAACTTGCCAATTAGCGGGGCGCCAGGCGAAAATATCTTGAACACAATCATTTCCCGCCAGCACTCAATCGTGCCTTCGTGAACTTCGGCGTCGGTATGCAAGGTACGAGTATTTCTTCTCCAAAGACCACTCCTATCGTCGGTACCAGGCTCCTCGATCGGACGACCAGGCAAAACCGAAATGAGTTTTGTCCCGTGTCGGTCGGACGCAGTTTTCGGTTTCAAATCATTCGAAATGATTCATCCATACTTCAGAAGTCCTTTCGAACCAAAGCCGCACCGACAACCGTGTTTCCCGCCAAAAGAAAAAAGTCATGAGTTTTGTCCCGTCCGCCTTTCGTTGATATTTTGCTTATCGGCTCATCATGTGCACGATATTGATGTACGTCTTGTTTCCTGGCAACATCTTACGGCGCTATCCTGGGGGTTTCCTTGAAAATTCCAATCGGCCGAATCATCTCTCCCGAACTCAGTTTTGCGACTCATGCCCGCACAAACCGCAACATGGTTGAAAACCGCGTGATGTTTTACCAAAACACATCTAACAAAATTTCTATTATGTTCTGCTTCCCGGGAGATGCGTTTTCCCCGGGACAAGACAAATTGTATTGCTTTTTATGAAACATCCGATGTTTCCATAGCCCCGGGACAAAACTGATTTCGTTTGTTTTGGTTGTTCTTGCAGTATTTCATCTTTGCCCCGGGGCAACAATGGATTGGCAAAGTTTTCGATTTCTCTGACTTTCCGTTTTGTCCCGGGGCAGGGACAAAAATCGTAGAATTTACGCAAGTCGTGTCTCATCAAGTTTTCCTCCGGTCATCTGTTTTTTGCAGCAAGCCGGCACGCCTCTCGTCGTTCACCAGCGTCGTACAACCCGTGGAGGCAGCACTCTCTTCGTCTGGTGGACCCCTTCTCCGACGTTGAACCTGTGTACTTCCAGCCGGCTCTGTCACGTTCCTCATCTACCGGTTCGGTTTCCTCCGTCTCGTCGGTTTCGACTAGCGCGGCGTCTACGCCTACTTCGGCGCCTCGTTCCACGCCGGCCTCTTCCAGCGTTTCGTCTACTCCAGCCTCGGGCCGTTCCCGCTCGTCGTCCGGGTCTTCTTCACTTGGCGAAACACCGGACATTTTCGCGGAAAGCTCACCGTGCCCAACTGTTCGCCAACGGCACCGTGGTTTCAGCTTGTTTGGCTCTGACGACGAGCACGCCGAATCGGACTCCGATGCTGACCTCTCCGGCGGCCCTGAGCCGGTCGTACCTCCGACCGAGAAGCAGTTCAAACGTGGTCGTGAGTGGTTCGACAAGTGCCGCAACTCCAAGGCCAAGAAGCAGCGTGGCAAGTTAACCGAAGCCGAAGTCGCAGAAGATGCGTGGAAGCGTTGCCACGTCTACTGCTGTTCTTCTTTCGTCGATCACGTCATGAAGATAACGTCTGACGAGTTCGCCCGGTGCGCTCGCGAATTCTGGGCTATGCGCCGGGAAGAGCAGGATGCGTTCCTCCTGAACTGCTTGAAGCAGTTCGACCGGCGCCGGGTTACGCCAACGGTGCAGACCGACTGGCGGTTCTTCCACATTCTGCCAGACGGTCGCCGCCACGACATGTGCGTCAAGTCGTGGTGCAATCTCTACGACATCAGCCAGGACCGCTTGTCCGGGTTGTATGCTCGCTCTGAGAAGGACGAGTTCGGTCGGCTTCTCTCAGTGCGGGCACCTGCACACGGCAACGTCGGCAACCGCCATGCCGCTAAGGACCACGTCGTCCAGCAGGTTCGTCGTTGTCGACGCTTCCTTTCAATTCCTTTTTCGGTTTGTCCCGGGACAAAAGTTTTTCAAGCCTTATCACTACATCATCGCTTAATTGCGTACTGAATGTTTTCCTCAACGGTGTGGTATCGTTTGTCCCGGGACAAATGTCTTTCCTTGGTTTCGCTTGGAAGCACACTTTTTACCGTTGGTGCTTCATCTTGTCTAATGTGTTCGGTTCAATCGCATCAGGTCATCGGCTTCCTCGACACCGAGATGAAGCGCGTCATTTGCCATGACCCGACGGCTGCGAAGTGGCACGTGCCCAGCCACATCACGCGCCGTTCAATGTTCTACAATGCGAAGCAGGTATAGAAACCTGTATTGGTCAGTTTCTACCCGTTCGTGGACGTTGAAATGTTCCTGTACAGGAGGTGGTCAAGGATTCGTGGACGGTCAGTGACAACAACTTCCTCAGTTACCCAAAGTTCCTAGAAGTCCTCCATCAGCACTACGGCCACGTAAGCACACGACACCTGCTTCCTGTTGTTCAGTCCATTTGTTACATTCGTCACTTTGAATTCCTCGATTCACCAACCTTCGTCTTTTGGCTCAGGTCGTTTGGCCACGTAAAACGCGCCTCGGGCAATGCTCGTTCTGTCGTGAAATTAACCTCACGAAGCCCTCTCTGGACGAGCCGGTGAGTGTTCTCTACAAACTCTATGGGAATGGTTTTATTGTTTTCGAAAGTCATTTGTCCCGGGACAAATGTTTTCTGTCGTTTCGCTTGGAAACTCACCTATTACCATTTGGCAAGGCGAATGCGCTGTACCAGCAATGTTTTCGTTTCATCTTTATCATTGCTTTGCATTTTCCAGGAAAAACTCAAAGAGTGGTATGCCAAAGGAAATGCTCACCGGCAGCTCTACGAGCGTAAGCACTGCGCGGCTGGTCTTTCGCGTTCCATTTCGGGTTAAAACGGTCTGATCGTGGTCATCGTACTTCTGGAATTTGAATGTCTGACTCTCCTTGCTCAGACGAACGGACGGCTTACAACACGCGCGCATTACAAGCAGCAGCTCATCCAAAGAAGTATCTCAGCATTATTCACGACGCTCCTAATGCGTTCTCAGCAATCAACTTTCGGCGTGCTCCCTCGGTAATTCGTCATCTCTGCTTCACGTTCGCGACTTTGTTCCGGACAATTCCATTGATCTTTTCGGACGGTCCTTTGACCGGCTCATTTCAGGACATCGCGCGTATGGATCAACCTCAAGCCCCTTGCATCGGGTGGATCAACCATTCCAACAACACGCGTGGACTCGTGTTCTATCCTCCGGAATACAAACACGATCAGAACCTCCTTTTGGAGGTCCTATGGTAGGAAACATCTAGCCTCGCGTACAATAATGTTTCCATGCTCAGGACAGATTGGTGATCCACGTTTCCAGGTTTGTCATTTGGACGGCTATCAAGGACATTCCGCCTGCGGATCGACCTGACACATTGTTCTTACAAACCGACGGCGCCAGTAACAACAAAGGTAACCACGTTTATCGCTTCGCAGTGGTCTCGATGACGACACTTTGCCGTGCACTCCATTGCTTTTACGTGTCTAATTTCCTCTTGTCCCGGGACAAACTTTTTGCCCTCCTTAGGATTCTCAGCTTCGTTTTCCAAAAAGGCCTTTTGCAAAATTGTCCCGGGACAAATTCTTTCTTTCGCGTCGAATTTCCAACAGTGTCCTCTCCTGACCGTACAGGCACTTTCACAATGGGTTTCTGCGGTCTCCTTGTCCAACTTGGCATCTTCCGTGAGGTCCTGTTCTCGCAGGTACAACTTCATGCCGTGTCACGCCTCCATTTCCTCAAGCGGAGTACCCCTCCTATTTTTTAACTGTCTCTCGCTTCCGACATGCAGATGGTTCGAGGGCACACTCACTGCGACATTGACCAACTGTTCTCTAACATTCGAATTCTTCATTCGCAACGTGACTGGAGCGGTTACGAGGAGCTCGTCGCTGCAATCAAGGAGAAACACAAAGACGTATGCATATGTTCTCCGTGCACTGTCGCAAATTTTCTTAGTATTCTTACTATGTTCTTGAAGGATATTCCAATCGAGTTCGATATCTTGAAATTCGTCCACAACTGGGAAGAGTTCCTCGGGCCGATCACCAGTACAATGGTGAGTCTGTTTCATCACAAGCACATCCGCAAATTCATTCTTACTTCCTTGCTTCTCCATAGAAGGGGCACAGGGACAACCACGTCTTCCTATTCCGCCGTCGACCTGACGGTTTCGCTGGTCTCAAAACCAGACAGTGGCATCATGTAGCCTTTGGCCCATTCCGAGGTGCGTTTTTAAACTTCGGTTTGCGAGTATTTCCGCTTTTGTCCTCCCTTAAACTTAGTATTTCCGCTTTTGTCCTCCCGGGCACACATTGTTAATTTTACTTCAGGAGTTGAACAACCATCCACGAGTTTTGCCGCGGCTCAGATGATGGACTGGCATCAAGTCCTCGTTGTGCGAAACGAAGATTTGGAGTTCGATTTTCCGCAGCATCTGGTATGCATTGCGGATGTTCAGCACACAAAGGTCACTTTTCCATTTGTCCCGGGACATAAAGTTGCTGCATGCTGTCACTTTTTCTTTTGTCCCGGGACAAAACCAAAGTTCATCAAAACTTTACATTGCTCAAAGTTGTTGCATGCTGTCACTTTTTCTTTTGTCCCGGGACAACCAAGATTCATTCGTTGGTTCCCAGGCCGAACCGCCTACAGACTGGTTGGAGTCCTACTGGTCGGTCGCAGCAAAGCCCGAGCACGTCGCAAAGTACAGTTCGAAGAGCGTCGCTGGTGCTGCGTGGATCGACCGGCTCATGACGAAGAACACGCTCTATCCTGATACACCCGGACGACCGGACCATTATTACCACTTGAAGCACTGGACCTGCCGGGTGATTTCCCCTAAAATGATGGTTCCCACGTCAGTCGTGTTGAACACCTTATGTCATGATGCATCCGGGTCACCAATTCCTCACACTTTTCCTCTGTTGCCCAGGAGTTCCTGGACGAGTTCCTTGACGCTCAGACTGTGCTTGGCTTCGATGGCAACCCGTTTCAAGTTGATGCTAGCCGCCCGGTTGGTGCTCGTCTCCAGTACTCACGGCCAAGTGAGGACGGTGTTGCACCGGGTAAGCAGCTCATAGATCGTAACGATTCATCAATGTCGTTTAAGACCACAGGAGCACTGCATGATGTCGATTCCTATTTGCAGGGCAAGTCTGGGCACTGATTCCGGATGAATCATATCAGCCTCGTGGCAAGGGTTCTCGCCGAGATCTTTCGCCGTTCTGGCTCGGTGAAGTCAATCGGATCATTGTGAGTTGGGGTTCCTGATTTCCGTTCTATGCGCTTCACGTCGTCTGCCTCAGGTGCCTCCACTTTGATTCCTGTTTATGTTTTTCGCCTCGCTTTCAGACGTCCGACGATGGTGTAAAGACCTACGACATCTCGTACTATGAAGATCATGGCAAGAAGAAGAAGAACAAGCAGGTTAGCATCCAAACGCTCTTCTGCAACGCATCCCCCCCAAAAAGGCGTTCCAGAAAGTGCTAAACGTCAATTTACATTTTTTGTCCCGGGACAAAACATCAGCCATGCCTTCGCCTTCTTTGGTTCGGTTCCCTGATTTTGTCAATAGGGCACAATTCTGTGATCTCTGATGTATAAATTTATCCGACCTGATGGTTGCTCCGGGACCCCATCTTTCCTCCGTCAACATCATCATATGCTGTTGCCTTACTCTGCGTCACAGGACGGCAAGTGGATTTACGACTCAACAACCAAGTTCAAAATGTCCGCCACCAAGGGGGAAAATTCCTTCGACTCGTTCCTGTACGGACCGCTGAAGCTCCGTCCTGAAGGAATGGCAAAGTCCAGCAAGACGCAGATCTATCGACTCAGTAAGCAGCAGTGTGCCGCAGTGATGGAACACTTTGCCGATTTGGACAGTGATTCTGACGACTAGTGATTATACATTTGTTTTCCATTTCATTAGTGTTCACTTGTATTTGTTCCTCACTGTATCATCATCACCCGACCGCATCTCCGAAGAACTGCTGCCTCGAAATTTCCGGTTTCCTGTTTGCTGGAATCATCAGCTCGACATGCACGTATCTCTTCATTTGCAAGCTCGAAACTCGGTAAAAACGACAGAGTCAAAAATGCATAAGTTTCACATGTGTATCCGTCCAAACCACATAAAAATGCTCAAAATAACATCACGAAATTCTCCAAAAAATCATTATTCAATTTACAGAACCGTAAAAGACCAACTTTTCAGGGGGGGAAATTGAGGCAAAAATAAAGCGCACAAACAAATGCAGTGAAAACACAAGGATTTCCACAGGTGGAAAACCCCTCAAAAATACATGAAAAAACCAGGCCTAGGTTTTTTGTTTTTAACAGCGTTTGCTACCGCTCATATGCCCGCACCATTTCGTTGCGGACCGATGGCCGAACGGTTTGGCACCGTTTTCAGCTAGGTAGACAGAGCCATGTTTCGCGGCTGAATCGCGGTGCGTACACCGGCCTAGCCAGATCATAACTTTTCACGGCAGTTGCAGATTTTCGATGTACCCCAGGGCCACTTCAAACTCTGCTACCGCTCA